>JANRGW010025092.1:0-22092 GCA_024733675.1 Psilopsiagon aymara | reverse complement strand
CACTGGAATGGGTTGCCCAGGGAAGTTGTGAATGCTCCACCGCTGGCAGTGTTCAAGGCCAGGTTGGACAGAGCCTTTGGTGGCATGGTTTAGTGTGAGATGTCCCTGTCCATGGCAGGAAGGTTGGAACTATATTATCTTAAGGTCCCTTCCAACCCTAACTAGTCTATGATTCTATGATTCTATGATTCTATTTGGTTACAAAGTTGTCCAAACTGTCTCAAACAAATTAGATGTTGATCTGTCTATGGATTGCAAGGCTGACAGGTTGCAAAACTGACTGTGGTACAAGTCTTGATCAACTGCAGAAAATCTCCTTGCATTATTTTATTTTTTTTTTTTTCTTCATAGTGAACCTAGAAAGCAGTGTTTAGTCTTTCAGGTTGTTTTTACTGTTCATGGATTTCTGAGACTGTCCTGATGTAATAGAAAGTCACAGGATAATAGTCTCTTGCCTCTACCTTAAGTGCAGGGTGAAATGGAAACATTTATTTTCCAGATGAGACGTTGATTTCGTAACAGCTTTCTATTACTGCAAATTGCTGGTATAGAAGTTAACATTTCCCCCTGTTTGAAGCAGCCTGGTGTGTTTAGAATGAGTTACATGCTCCGGCAGCTTCACGTAGTTAAAAGCTGTTTGGTTCCTTTGATAGGCTTGTTATCCAAAACATGGACTATACTTACAGGAAATATAAATTCACAATTATTATTGTTCAGGGGTGTGCTTGTTTCCTGTCCCCCTTCCTCCCTTTTTCTTTCTCTTTTGTCTTGTCTTTGACATGCAGGGAGCATGCACACTCTGGAAATGCTAAGAAAGCAGAATTGTTTCCTTATAATTTTCCAGTACACATTATCCCATCTACAGTTGCTTTAACCTGAATTTTCTTGTATGTTACAGCAAAGCTCTGTTGCCTCATTGATATGTGGTGAAATTGTTTACATTCATTTTGTAATATATTTTTTAAGTTATTTTCTGCTGTATTTTTCCAATGAAGTGGTCTATTCTGTGGAAGCTGAGAAAGAAGGGAGAGCAGTGTCAAGCTTGTAGGTCTTCCTCAGAGTGGTAACTTCCTGGCATGTCTTGGATTGTATGAAACAACTATTGAAGTGTGGTAAAGTACACAGTACATAAACATGTATAAATATATAGTAAACGGATTTGAAAAGTTAAGGAATATAAGAAAAATAGTATAGCATTTATTGCTTGCATATAATATAACTTTATACATATTGTTTGGATATAATCTGGCAACTAACTTTTCAGTCATGTAATTTTTCTTTCTATGACCTCTGAGAAATTCTTTGAATATTTTTTTATAGCATCAGAATATGGGAATTTAACATTAAAAAATACTAAAAGATACAGGAACCAGATTGTGATCCTAACAGAGCAGAAATAAAATAAATCGCGGACAATATGGCTTGTCATGCATTGTATAAACCTTAAGTTCTGTGTGCTGGTAATCAGCCTTTATCAGATTCAGCTCAAATTTAGAGCTGACTTCATACATAAACTGAGATTTTGGTTGGGTTTTTTTTTTGTTTGTTTGTTTTATTTCAAAATCCGTATAGTTTCTTGATGCAGAGCATAATGTTTTCATTAACTTGTTAGTTTATCTAATCTTTGAAAAATTGAGACACCCTGTTTCACCTACTCAAAAGTACATTTAGATCCCTTTAGGCTAACTTGAGAGAGCTCTGAAAGGCTAAAGGTTTGCTCCTTATAACAACAATAGAGAGACTTTCCATGGTGTGAACTTTTATGAGAAATTCACTAATGAAAGATCTGGCTCTTTCCTAAACATACATCTGTATATATTCTATAGGCAGGGTATTCTGTAAACGAAAACTTTACCTTTTATGCTTTATTCTGGGATTTTATTTCATGTCTGCTCAGCTTAGGAGCATTTCACTATTAGAATTTTCCCTGATACCATTTCGTGAATAAATTTTCATAATGCATTTTGCTAAAACACCATGGACTTCCGTGGAAATACATAAATTAATGATAACCAGATAATTTAAATTCAATATAGTATACCAGACAAACCTGTTGGTCCTCTTTAAAAGAACTAGTTTATGTAGATTTATTCAGGTTTATAGACAATGCAGTTGTATGTGTTTCTATATGCTATTTTTTTATATTGTTGTGTAACATTTAAATGAATAAGACAAATACAACACCTTTTTTAATTTATCTCTGGGTTTGTTTTTTTTTTTTTTAAATATGCCTTTTCTCTTTTTAAAGGGGGGGATTAATGTCTCATATTATCTGAAACTTTGTGCAACCACAAACTCAAGTGGAAATTGCATCCTTTGAAATCAAAAGCAGGCAATCAATCTCCCAGTCACTCATCCATGCATCAGGAAGCATTCTTCAAATGCAATTCAAGAGTATGGATTTGTCTCTGCTTTTTAAATTAGTAATGGGATTTGAAGTATCAGAAGTCTGTCTGTTTTCATCACCTGGAAGGTTCTGAAGGATTTCTTTCTTAGTGGGTTATTTGTTGTTATTTTCTTTTTGAGACCTGGCCTGACAAAAGATCTTTTGATCTCTGAGATGTTGGTGTCTCATGGAGCTTCCCAAGAAAGACAGGGGAAGAGATGCAATTAGGGTTTAGCTAATTTATAAAATCCATTAAAAGATAAGAGGATTCATTCCTGCATTCGCTACTTTTATTCTGTCACTTTTGAGTACCTCCAAATGCAGTCATATATTACATCTAGGAAGATGCAAATTATTTGTTTTTCATTTTGCTTCCCAAAAATATTTAAACTGTATGAAAATAAATAGGCAAAAAGAGAAAGATTCCTCACAGAAAAAGAAAGGGATCAAGTACCAGCTTCTCTTTTCACAGTGTAAGGGTTCTTGACAAGCATTATGAATATTTTGCTTTGATTAATGAAAAAAATGGACTAAAACCCTATTTTAAAAGAGAAAAGTTAAAAACCTTCCTTGGTTTGCAAGACTATATTTGTAAAGTTAATGATAAATGCATTAGTTAAGTTCTCTCAGAAGCCCTGATTAACCGTTAATTTAGCTATCCATATCCCTTTAATGTCATCCATAAAAGAGGGAGTACTTCTATAATGGTCTCTTTCTAGTCACTCTTTTGAAATACCATAGAAAACTCATTAAATATTGAAGAAAAAAAAACTTGAACAATCTTTCTATGGCAGCACAGAGTTAGAAGTATCCTCCAGCAATATTCATAGTTTAGAAAAAGCTGCGTTCTGACCCAGGGGAGCTTTAAATCTGCCATCATGCAGCAGTGATTTAAGACCGTCACCTTACATGTATCTTACCCTAGTGGAATAATACTCTGTGTATGCTCTTGTATATCAATTAAGCAGCATGCATCATAAGGAGAAGATTCAGGGTTATGCTGGTGTTTCATTCCCTAAATCCTGAAAATGAATATTTCTGGTGTTTTGGGGATGGGTGGGAACACTACATTTAAAAATCTCTGTGTTTATGTATTTGAGAGAAAATTCAGTTTTCAGTGTCATAGACTGTTTCCTCCCTGATGATTGCATGGTGCATGTTAATTCCATTTCTTTCTATAACTGGTTACTGGTCGTTACTATCGTGCTTTTGAAAGAGCCAATTTATGTGGAGTGCTCTTTAGGAATAGGGATGTTTAGTTTCTCTAAAGGAAGGAAGAGGTTGCTTTTCAATTATGCTATTTCAGCAGATTAAAAAAAACTTAATCTTGATCAAAACAGTTTGTATCATAGTTCCACTGCCAGAAACTGAATGCAAATGCAGATGTCATTGAGTGGATGATTGGTCTCAATGACTTCATTTTCAGGCCTCTGGAAATGATGCTTAGGGTGATTATGCCAAAAGCCCAACAACAACAAACGAAATCCAAACCCTGTTCATTATCCAATCAATATAAGGAAAAAAACCTGTGACACAGTTGGAAAGAACCCTAAAAAACCTGTGACGTATTATTATTAGTATTAAAGCATTATATATTGTCACAACAAAGCCTTTCAAAACTCAAATTTAAAATATGAAAAGAAAAATAATTAAAATAACCATCTCACAATCTGAGGGTTTATTGATACCAGAAAAAAAAAAAAAAAACAAACAAAAACAAAAACAAAAAAACAGATCCCCTTTCTCAACCCCAAAACCTTTAGTTTGGGTGGATTTAGTAGTAGTAGCATTATTTTTACATCTTCTGAAGCTTATTACCCTAAACTTCCTAAACTGGAATATGTTTTGAGATACTTTGGGTGCTTACCTGCTTGCTCAGCGCAGCTGCTTTGTTCAAGTTTTGCTATTTGATTCCTGAGTTTCCCATTCATTAGGCTGGATTACTGAACTGAGATACATTCAGTCGCAGCAGCCTGATGCCGCGTCTCAGCGCATGAGGTCAGGCCATGCCTGTTCTCCACACCATTTGCTTTTCTGTTTTTACGAATGCCTGCTACTGTTGTGGTGTTTGTGGAAATTCTTTTTCCTTGTCAGGCTTTAAAACATCATGATATTTTTTTTTTTCTTGCAAATAATATGCGTGCTACACCTGCATGTATTTGTACAACTTTTTGTCAAGAATGAGATGTAATTTCAAGTGTCAATAATTCCTTTGGGTCATAGTCTGTGTGATCACGATACAATAATAATTTTAGAAGTACATATTAGGGTTGTTTTTTCTAACCCATGGGGATTTATTGGCTCTCTTGTTGAAAAAGGCTTTCTGCCAGTGGCTTTGAAGAGAAGGAAGGACTGTTGAAACTGCAGTGTCAACACAGCCGATAAACTGCATTTTGACAGCATCTGTTGTAGAAAAACCTTAATAAATGGTCTAGTTAAATTATAATTAACATATGGTTGAACGAAGTACATTTAATTTTGACTACAAATATTTCAAAGGCAAGAAAGTCCAGGATATAAACTGGTGTCACACAATAGGCAAATTCCCTTTCCTTGATATATTTATGACCAGCACTCCCCTTGTCCTGTGCACCTTACTAGACTTAAAAAGTGACATTGCTTTAAACCCGCTCTCTAGTTGTTTTTACATGATCCCTGTGGATCTACTCACCCGCTCTATTTCAGGTACAAAAATAATCTTTGAACATCAATGGTTGTGTTATCTCACATCTCATGCAGAGGCAGTATTAGTGAAGCACATCTGGACCTTCCTGCTTCTGTTTTTTCCTAACAGTTGGAAGGTACCCCTTTCAAAAGAATCTTCACAGCCAGATATAATCCTGTTTCTATTATTCATGTCCTTGAGGTTATCTCTTTCTTTCCAGAGGTCTTTCAGACCATGACTCTTCACTGTTAAGGCTTTTTGATTTTATGTTGTTGGTATAAACAACTAAAAATACTGAAATTGTGCTTAAAACTGATCTTTACAGGCTTCACTAGCAGTGCTTTCTTAGCACCATATTTATTCCACCAATCTTCCTGATTATTTGTTATCCAGTCCACATTTATTATACTCATCTTCACACTCTTCACTTTGATGGTGGTTTTATGTGCATAAATTTAATGGTTTTGCTGACAACTAGATGTATTTATTTAAACTTCATTCATCCTCCATATTTCCCAATTATCAAAGAAATAAATATTTAGAATATGTTACTCTGATAATCATATTTTGACTTATATTTTATTTTCCTTTTATCTTTATGTTTTACCTCTTTCACTATTCATTCTAAAAGATGCATTATAGGTCACTCGATTACTTAGATCACTTCTTCCTCCCATTTCTTCTTAAATGTAAGTCCTGTATTTATATAGTACTACAGTATTATTGTTACAAACCCTTCCTGTATATTCGCAAACCTGGCCTTTCAGAATTTAGTGATAGAGATTACCCAATCCCTTGGTTTGTATGGTTTTGATCCTATTCAGTGTCTGTAGTTTCTGTGAGGGTTAGGGTTGGAAAAGACTTTACGATCAGCTAGTTCCCCCTGCCATGGGCAAGGACACCTCCCACTAGATCAGGTTGCTCAAAGGCCTGTTCAATGTCTATGGTCAGAATATACATGCTTTCCACTATAAAAAATAAGGTAATTTACTTGATTAGCTTTTCTTTGCCAATATGCTAACTAAACATTGTCTTAAAGCATGAATTTATCCACTGTCAATTTATCAACATATATTTGTCAATGTGTTATCTAATATTATATAAAGCTATATGTGCACTTAACTGTGGTTCTTTTAAGGAGGTAGAATACATTTCTCTTTCTCAGTAAGCAGAAGGGGAGTCTTTCATGAATTGGATTAGTATGTGTGTCTGGAGCCACTGTGAAAGCACCTTGTTCTTGATCTGGGATAAAACTTTGCTCAAGCACAGTATCACTGTGCCAAGCACCATACTGTCTAAGGAGTATAACTAAAAGGAGGAAATACTTCGCAAGAATATATTTAATATTTTGTATATTCTGCTTGAATGAAATGCATTTTTCTATGATTAAAAAATGAGAAAACTACCTGCTTGAAATTTCCTGAGGGCATCATAATTCACTGCCTGCTTAGAATAATTGTTACTGGTATGGCTCGTGAAACACTTGACTGTGTTGCAGAAGAGCCTCATCTGAAGCTGCTGTTTAAATAGGTTTGCATGTGAACACTTTATGCTGATAAATTTCTTCCTGGTATTTCTACATCATAGTCAATCTAGTATTTTTATTGCCATTAGGTCAATAACTATTGATCTCTTAGTCATTCAGTGTAATTGTTTAATGCTACTATGAACGAAGGCACAACTTTTAAATGAACAGCTATGCCTTTTTATTTCTAGGAAGGTAGAAGCAAGTGCACAATAATTTCTGAAGATTAAGGGATTTTTATATTTAATATGTGATCTTTATTACAGCTGTTTCTCAGCTAATAGCTTAGATTTCTTGTTTCAAAACCCAAGTATTTAAAGTTTCTATAAAAATTACTGATGCCTGCAGAAATAATGCAGGTGTTTTGTGTAATGCTGGAAGGGGGAACATACAGCAAGTTCCTTTTCCTGCAGCTATGGCTCTATGTCACCCATGTTGATCTCACCAGGGGAAGTAGATGTCCACTTCAAAAATCCACATCCTACAAATCATCTGCTCTCCTGGCACTGCAAGATACGGGTCACAAAGTGCTTTCCACCTGTGGTAAACTTAAGACCTAAGTACAGCAGCAATGACAGCATTAAAGTGTGTCACAGGAAAAAATGCAGGAGCGATTAAGTGCATTATATTCCAACATCAGCAGTACATTTGTTAAGTTAAAATTTGAAATGGAAAGTTTCACCAATTTATTTTAAAATCTCTTTAGTATCTGTAGCTAATCTGTAGCTACTGGAAGACTTTCAGGCGAGTTCAAAGTAGTATAAGCATATACTGTTAATACACTTCCAGTCTGCTGAAATTTGTGGCTGAATGGCTTCCTTCAGTCCTTATATTTCATATTCCTCAGCAGATTTTCCTGTGCCAGTAGGTTTTTGAAGTTATAGTTACTCAGACTTTTCAGCATAGTGTGGCAAAGGATTAGTATTTTGCAAAGAATGTTGTATTTGGGGTGGGTTTTTTTTCCTCCATTTGCTAGTTTCTCCTAATTCATGTATTAAAAGAGACAGTAAATGCTTGTTCTGTGTGTACATTTTCCAGCATACCAGCCATTTTTTTAGCCTTCTTCAATGTACTGCCCACGGCTTATAAGGCTTCCTCCTCTCAGGCTGAAAGAATCCTTATTGAATCAATTCTTCATTTTATGAAATATATTTTATATCTCTTATCCTTTCTGAGGAGTTTTTTTTTTTTGTTTGGTTTTGAGGGATTTTAATGAGTCAAAGAGAAGTAGAAAAGAAAAGAAGCGAAAGAAACACCGTGCTAATTTTCTCCAATATTTTCTAAGGTGTAATTCTCCTTACTGATCTTTTCCTCTCTCATCCATACCTTCATACTTGTATCTTGTTTAACATGCTGAGTTATCTATGGATAGTGCGTCAGCTTTATCTCCTTGTTTTCCTCTGGAAATACAAACAGTACTACATTACATATTTACATATTTCCGTTTCAGCCATAGTTTTCAGTATGTTTGATTCTTCATACTCAATTCTGTGTCCTCTACTGAGACTTCTTCCAGGATTTGACCAGAGTACTGCAATTAGGACGCACACTTTAACATTTTCTTTCTTTATACCCAAATCAAAATTCCCATGGAAATGGCACAACTGATGGGCGGACTATACTGTTCTGCTTGGTAGTCTGAGATGTTTCTTTTTAACATTACTGCATTTATCTAATTTCCTTCTTTGTGTTTTTGCATGAGGTGTGGAGGTCATGCAAATGTCTTACATGAGCTCCCTTTTAGCTGAAAAATTGTGCCAAGTTTGAGCCTGTTTTTCTCACAAATTACTTGGAAACTCTTGAGAGCTTTACTCATGCAAATACATTTGTGCTTATTGTAGTTAGAGATCATCAAATTATGATGACACTGGTTTCTGAGGCATTGTGTTTTTTTTCTGTGGACAAAAAGGATCCTTTCTGAGGAGTATCCAAGTCTCCACTTTGAACATCTTTTGTCACCTGACATGCTTGCTCCTGATCCACACAAAGGAGGTTCAAGCTGAATTACTTATTCTAGCATTAAAAGCAATCAGTAACCTCTGTCTTGCTGTCATTGGCATCATCTCTAAATTTGTATGCTTTAGTTCCCAGAGGACAGGATACCTGTCTGATTTCTGGAACTGCACTTATAATAAGCCTGTTTTCATTAGTACTGTTTTCTAAAGACTTTTAGTGGCATTAGTGTTATTTTCCAACCTTCTGTCCCTGTTCTTTCAGCTATCACTCAGACATCTCTGCCTCAGACATTGAAAGATATAACATCGTAGGCAGCCTCTGAGGACTTATCATCCATTCCTTTTGAATTAGCTGTTTGTTTCTCTCCAGTTCCCATCATTTGCCACTGCTTGTTTATCCTTTGTATCTTCAAAGACAGCAAATTTATATTGTTGCTTTTTCAGTAGTTTGTCTTTCTCTGTCTTGTTTTTGCAGTTGCATTCTTCCACTGATTACCCATGCATCCTTCAATTGTTCGATTTAGTTGAGCTGGTACAAGTGATTTCATGCACAGTCTTACTCTCCTTCCATCACACCCTCTAATTCTTGCCTGACATCAATTAGTTTCCAATCTTCAGTTTTTCTTAGCCAGGATTTTCACCTTCTGCATGCATATGTACAAGTAGGTTATACTTCTGTATGCACATGTAACTTCTATCAGAAACAAGTATCAGAAAAATACCCCAGCATTTGGTTTAGAGTTTTCAGTGGTGAAATGCCTATAATTTCCATCACTTACACTCTCCAGTGTGAGTGTGTGCAGCTGTTTCAAGAGGTGGTACCTTGTCTTGTACACAGTTTAGGAAAAAGAAGATTACTCTTACAGTAACTGGAAATAGAGTGACTTAGAAGCAAGAGCAATTGAAATTCATCAAGGAACAAAAATTACCTTTCATTCTTTGATGCACATGTAACAGTAATGGCAGCTACATTATGATAAATAACACTGCGAGTAAGCAGAAAATTGGACCAAATAGCCTTCCAGTGCTGGTATCAGAATAGAAAGGAATGTTTTCAGGTTCCTCTGTAGATGGATCAGATGAACCATACATGGTGCTTACTAATATGTCAAATCAGTTGAAATGATCCTTCAAACAAGGTTAACAGTGCTCCAGTTGTAACAAAAGCAACTGAATATTCTTACAGTAGTCTATCACCTTCTAAAAAAAACCCTAAAACATCATCTACTGTAGACACCAGGCCAAGTCTTAATCAGATGACAATGTTGTTGTCAAGTCCCATCTTATTTTTTTCAGTCTTTCTTTTTTTTTTTTTTCTTTTCTAATTTTGATACATTTCTGAGTTTATTCTCAAAGAATGGTAATTGAAGGGGCTTCATAGTTATGTTCCCTTGGAAAAGTTCTGCTCCTGATATTTCTGTGCAGGTTCAGGGTTTAGATCCTGCATACCTGGACCTAAGCCTTATATTACTGTATATTGTAATTTAAGGTGCCATGTGTAGCCTGAGAGGTACAAATAGGTGGATACTTTGGAGAGCTGGGACCAATTCTCCCAGCCTCTTGACAGTGAGGTTTGCTGTGAAATGAAGAAATTTACTATCTCACTTCATAGCATCTAAATATGTAAAAAAAAATGTTTGCAAATAAATATGTATATATGTCACCATGATGACTGGCTTGATAAAGAATCCTTTTAAAGTTAACCACACAGCAGTTGTGGCTTCACAATGAAAGAAGTCTTTTTTATGACTCTTAAGGTAGCTCTCTCTGAGATATTTTTTCTGGTAAATGATGTTTTCATGTAGCCCAGTAAATCATTACTGAAATTGTTTCACTGTGAAGAAATATTTATATGCTTTCTGAATACATTAATTAGGGGAACTATTGTTTGCAATAAATGCTAAGATCAATAGTTAGATTGCTTTTATTTGTGCAGATAACTTCTGATTAAAGGAAGGTGTTTCTGACCACCAGTAAGACACTGAAATATGTTCTCTTCTTGCAAATTAATTGCTCTGTAATGCTCTTCTGTTCTGAGGTTTCACATGACTGAAAGAGTTGTCTGCTTTTTCCTTTAGTATTCCAATTTTATCAAATCTTTCATTTAATCCACTTCTACTAATTTTATGTTTATGTTTTGCTATTCTATTACTAGAGATATCTGAATAATTATGCATCAAATTAAAAAGCCCAAATATTAGTGGGCTGATCTTGAGATCCTGTGTGCTGTCAAGAGTCATACTGGGGGATGTAAACAATTTGATGCTATTGGAAAGCATCTGGGGTTTTTGTTTGGGGTTTTGCTTTGGGTATTTTTTGTTTCTTAATTAAAAATTAATTTTCTGATCTTTCAGTAAAAACACATGTATGTGTTTACTTCTCAATCTATCATTCAACATTCACTTGCAGAAAGTTTGGAAATGTATATATTCAACTGAGAAAACATTGGTAAAACAATGAGTTAAGCATTAGGCTTAGAGGAGTTTCGAGTATTTTCAAGGCTGGAGGCCCAGCTTTATAGTTAACAGTTGCTCCTGGACAGTTCTTTCAGTTGTTTTGTTTATGAATAATTCCCGTGTCATGCAAGGATGCACTGTTTGATAGTACTGAATACAGAATACAAAGCACACATGAAAACTTTCTAGGCTTTATGTTTCAGTAGAATGGCAGAAAATTAAGATGTTCCACAATATTACAGTTACAAGGTAATAGTGACTCAAATGAAAGTTTGCCCTTCCTATACCTTCCTATCCCCCATTCTGGACTTTTTATAAGGATGCCATAGAAATTTCATGTTAGCAGATGCAGCATGACTGTGTGTGTTTGGATAGGGTTTTTTAGAGAAACAGCTGTAATGGCAGCTTTTTTTTCAGGAGATATATATCAGTTTTGCTTTATGGCAGTAGTAGTAATTTATTAATAGATGTGGCAAGCTCACTTCTCTGAAGGTTGTTACTTCTTAATACTAGTATTGACTACTGGAAAAGACTTGAAATAGCATCAATATGTGCAGGTAGAGATATGAGAAAGTAAAAAAAAAGGGTAATTCAGTAAGCGTTGTTAACTTTCAATAAGAGGCTGATTGTCATTGAGCTGGATTCATCTTTTATCACTTAAGATTGCAGTTGTAATAGCACTGAGATTTGTTTGCTACTTGCTCAGATAAGTAATTTGATTTATGATCTTTCATGAATGACCCATTAGCATTTTTCATGCATTCTGGTAGTTAAACTTTCCGAAGACAGAAATATTACTTGAGTGTTTACTTTCACTGCTTGAGATCATCTCGAATTCACTGAACTAAACTATGAGGTGGATGACCATTGTCATTCCATACTGGTCTAAAGAAGAGCAAGCCAGAGCTCCTGCGTTAGAACTTTGCTCTTTTTTTCCATTAGATATACTCTGCAGACCTAATAAGATAGTAATTAAAATCTGACAAGGTAATATATGCAGATATAGTGGCTAACAGTGTTGGTATTCAGCTTTGCTATTCACATTGCAGAGGAAAAAAAACCTTTCAATCTAATATACAAAAATGCATTGATATCAGTGAGACTACTCTCATCAATAAATTTGTGTGTTTGGGTTGCTGATACATGTGCTGATTCAAGTTTTACTTCGAAATCCCACTGAACAGTGTATTATTTGCAATATTTAGGGTAATGTAATGCTAATTAAATCAGTGAATATAGTCACTGGATGAAATACTAAATTACGTCCTGATTTCAGATCCAGGAAATTCCAAGAAATGTAATGGTGAGCCATGCTTGTTTCTTGCATTTTTTGCAGAGAAAAGAAGCAAATATTCCAGTTTGTTTATCTATTTATTTATTTATTTGTAACCTAACAACATCTTGCTGTGTACAAACTCTGACAGCTCTAGGCAGATGGAGTAAGTTCATGACCAAAATATAAATTGCTTGAATAGCTAGTGTAAACATATTGTAGGACTGAATATGCAACCTGTGGGAAAATTAGGTACCGTTTGTCTCTGCTTCCTACTCCAGTGGGAGAATGGTGTTTTTTGTCTTAACCAGAAATTGAACTGCTCGTTCACTGCTTTTAGGTATACGCTTTATGTATATGTGCATATGTATGTGTATATGCATGTGTATAACCATATATTTACATAATTTCTTATATAATGTATATAATTGTTGTGAGGAATTGAGGCATTTTTGTATTTATTCAAATGTTGAGGTTTTTGCCTGCTCTGTGAATCCTAGGTTGATTCCGGAACACAGATCACTTTTCTTGTGCAGATCAACTTTTTCTTTCTGGATATAGCTTTTAATATTAAAGCTTTTTTATTTTTATTTATTAAAATGTATTTTATGCACAGAAGAGGTCGTGATTATTTGAACCTGTTCTGTTCAAATCCACACATTCTAGAAATAAACTATAAATCTGTTCTTTCTAAAATTGAGCAATTAAAGCTTCCCAGGCTCATTGGAGTACAGGATTACTTCTGAGAGTTCAATCCTGAAGAAAAAACAGTAATTTTTATTCAAAGGGTCAATAACGCTGTTTCTGATTATGTATAAAAGTTGCATCTTTTTGCCTAATTATTAGCACAGGATTCTGCTGTTAGTAGTGTGGGTGCTACTTGTCTTTTAATCCTTAACATTGCTGCATGTAGGTGGAAGCAACATAAAAATGCATAGATGATTGATAGCTTTGGTTATGGAAGTGAGCTGGAACAAGAACAAAAATGTAGAAAATACAGAAGAAAGTTGATCATCTTTCTGAACATAGATTAAATATTAAAAATGTATGTATCATTTATTCTTATATAAAGTCTTCTTGTCTGTACATAAACTAATAAGTAGTTTGGGAATAGTGCTTTGTATTATGCAAGAGCTAAAGGCATTATGTAGTGACCCAAGCAATGTATCATTCTGACAGCCTGCTGCAAGCTTGAATATATATCTCTAAATGGCTAAATTTTGATTTTTTCTTAATCAGTAGATCTACATGGAATAGTGCCATTTGAATACCAATTTGTTGTGGGTGGTGGTTCTTTTTTCTTTTTTTCAAATCTGAATCAACCTTTATTTCTTTTTCATCCAGAAAACCCTGAATATTTAAAATTTATTCAGCTACAAATGATATATATCTGCATTTTTTTTAAGGTTTTTATCTGTTTATTGAGAGTTGATGATGGAAAATAGTACAAAATACGCAGTTTGTCAAACATCTTCGTGTATCTCTGCAAATAGCTTTGTTGAAACTGGCTATATGGGGTTAATGTCTTATTCCTTGCTTGCTTTCTGAACAATCAGTACTTAAATTAATGAAATGCTTTCTGCCTGTCTCATAAGCATTATTCTTGACTTACTGTCTTGAGACTTATGATTCATTGCTTCTGGCTATTGATCTCTTCCCCCTCCCCCCCAAATGTTTTTAATTTGTTAGTATCTCACTACATGCCTGCCCAGAACACACCTTTTCAGGTAAATTGCTACAAATGTCTCTTCATTTCTGCAGCAGTTGGTTTCTTGCACCACTTTCCCTTTAGTTCTTCCATTTATAGTCAATATAATGTTCTTCCACTTTCAAATTATTCCTTAATTTGATCTGACTTCTCTGTCACAGATAAAGGGGAATGAGAGGTCCGAGGCATAGGGATGTTGACCAGTTGTTTTTATTTTTCAGAAACCAGGAGGACTGTAGGTACTTGATGATTTTGGCAGAGCTCTGCAGTAGCCTCTGCTCTTGTTCTGCTGCTGCTGTGATTCTTTACTCAGTCCCCTGCTCATGTTTGTCTTAATGCGTCAGGTCTTAATTCTTATTTTAAAGTTTTCAAGCCATGAAAGATCTGTGCTTATGTGATTAGATAGTACTCTGCAAAATGAAATCAAAGTGCATTAATAAATATCTGATTAATCGTGACAAATTACATAGCTGCAGCTTCTCTTTTTTTTCCTTCTCTCGCTTCTAGTCTTCTAAGCAGGTGATGGATAGCTTGTTTCCTTTTGGGATTTGTTGTAAACTGCCACAAAGCAGTATACAACAGAAAGCATGAACTGAATGCCTTTGACAGTACTTTATGCTTTCCTATGACAAGAGCTGTCAAGAAGGGCAGGGGATGGATATCCAAAGATTACTCGTTAGGCGTTAGGGCATATACCTGAAGTCTCATTCTGTGAGAAAAAAAATTTATCTTCAGTTAGTCCTACAATGTTACCTTAAGTGTTGTCCCTGAAGTAAGTTTGTAGGAGTCTGTCATGCAGCATATTTGTACATTGCCAGGGTTTTTTTTGTTCTATCTTTTATATAACTGAAGGAATAAAAGATTTTTTTCTTGCTTCTGAAAAAAAAAAAAAAAAAAAAAAATACTTAAAAAAAAGAATAATTCTTTGAAATGTAATATTTTTTATCTCTTGATTCTAAAAATACCCAACCAAATACTTTTAAAATCCTTGCAGTGGTCAGAAGGAAACCTGAAGATCCGAAATAAAAAAAATACTATGTACATTGACTGAAACAGTTAATTTTGTTTGACAGCTCTGCAAAAGTCTGTCAATGTTCTAATTGTTGGGTTGTTGCTTTGAAAAAGAGTTTGTGGGGTAATTTGTTTCCATATGACTCTTCTGACATGAGTTTGCAACTGCAAAAAGATGGCCAGGTGTTGACTCAAACAATAGAGAAAGTGCGTACATCATAAAGCTGGTTTTGTGCAAACGTGCCAGATTTTGTCAAGAAATCATTCAAAAGAACATCAAGACATAAAGTCTCTGAAAGATTTTTACTGACATCTGGAAATGGCATTGAGAATAAAGAAGATTTTCCTGTTCTCTACCCGAGAAAGGTGCTTAGTAAAGTTATGATACATCAAAGATTCTTCCTTAGAGTCAATATTAGAATCAAATTTAATCTGCCTTAGCAGGAACACCTTCAACATTGTTGCATCAGTTTCAGTAAGTCAGGGTTCCAACTCTGGTTTCTTTACTGATGGTGATGTCTCATTTTCTGAATCATTGTTATATGCATAAAGCATTTTGAAGAGCTGTCTAAAGAAAATACAGCTATTGTGTAGCATATTGTTGGATCCTTAAAGTGCCAAATTGCTTGTATCTTTGCTTTTGGGCTGCAAGTTCTAATGGTGAAACAGCTATTAGCCCAAGTTACTGACTTTACATTTCTGAGCTGTCTGAGCATTCAGCAGCTGGATTACCTTCTGATACAGCTAAACCCAAAGGTTCACTCTCACAGTGCATCTGGCCTGTGTCAACTGTTAATGGGCATTCAGACGACAGGACAAAATAGATGTAGCAGAAAATAAAATCTCCAAATCCTGTGTAATATGAATGTCACAACCACCAGCACTACTGATTTAATATACAGATCTGCTTTGTTGCACTGCACGACTGGCTGAAGTAGGTGAAGCCACTGAAACCAGTATGCTCTTAGAGAGTCAAAGGAGTAAGTTTCTCACAATAAGTCTTATGTTGTTTCATACAGTATTTTTTGTTGAGATGCATATGTATATGTATATCTATATATATATAAGTGAACAACAAACTACTGTGCCTTTCCTGTTCCTTTCTTGAAACAGTTGCTGCAGTTGTTTGTTAGCAGCTTTGTGCTGGACTTCATCCCAAATTGGTGAAGATTGCCAGAGCACAGTGGAATTTAGCTGGTTCTAAGCTCTTGGCATTCAGTTCTGCTTTTCTCATTTATCAAATATCAAAGTTAGATATGTGTATAAATGCCTGTAAGACTGGGGCTGAAGCTTGCTGTATTTCGCTCTGTGATATGACTCCTTCTTAAAGCCTTAATTTAAATCCATATTCATATTTTAATATCCTTTTCCTTACCCTAGGAAATGTGGTACTGTGTACTGTCAGTCCCTCACTTTAGTTGAAAGTAGCTGTTTAAAATGCTCTACTACTTCAGAGGTATTTGTAATGCATTCCCAACCATTTTGGTTCCTGAATAATTTTTTCCACTCCATAGCAGTTATTCTGTCTTTGTCTGTGTTTACTTAACACATTGGTCTCTTCCTATTTTTGGGAATGATCTGTAGAGAAGCCTTTAGAAACCTGACATTCATCAACTTCTCTGATCTTAAAAGCTCTATTTATGCAGTATTTACTCATTCAGGAAGGATTATGGCCGTTAGTTAAACATGGAAAACTAAAGTAGCTAAAATTTAGCACAGTTTAAAGCACTAGTATAGGTATATATAGGGCAATAAGATTTCTTTATTGATCCCATTCAATTTTTTTTCTTCAACCCTACTGCATCTTCCTGTGGTTTTATATAACCGTGAAGTAAATTAAAAACAAGGAAACCTTCAGCAAGCACATGTCTAAAAAAGTGTATTTCTGTTTGAATGTTGTAGACCAAAAACTTGTTATACCCAGTGGTTGAAGCAGTGAATACAGAAAACTCAGATGAATCCTAAGAGAATCCTCATGACATGGAATCAGGAAAAAAAAACCCTACAAAGAATCTTTATTTTACTGTGTTAACAAAGATCCTTTGGAGGCTTTTATTATTTCAAAGGCATTTTGAGTCTTATGAAGTGATTTGTAAGGGCAATGGGTTTTTTTTTCGTTTGCTTAAAAAATCTAAAGTAATAGGTCCTGTCTCCTGATTCTGTAATCTGCTTATTGCAATAGACTGACAAAATACTACATACAGAGGGAGCAGCTGAACATTGCAGAATTCGAGTGTTCTGAAGATGAAGCATGAAATCAGTTCCCTGTGTTGTAAAGGAGTTTTGTCATTAACTTCAGGGAGGCCAGGATTCACCACAGGAGTGGAATGCAGCTTGGCATCACAGAAAAATAGCACTGGGAGTCTCTTTTTATGTCCTCATAGACTGAATGCTGTAGATAAAATAAATATAACGTATTTTTCCTCTTGTAAAGACAGAGGAAAATTTTTTGTTTATAGCAAGAAATAGTAATGCCTTCAGAGAGAGGAGAACCTCTGTTTGCATAGTCAGAAAAATTTGAACATTCCCCTTTCTAGAACCCTATGCCCCCTTGATCTTTAAGAGCAGAATTCTATTTATATTCCCTCTTTATAACTGGAAAACAACACCAAACCAAGTTTAATTAACAGTAGAGTACAATACTTATGATGCCAGGCTACAGAATGTAAATTGCTGTGTTATTTTTATGTCCTGCTTCCAAGAAGGCATAATGCAGCTGCATGTAGGACTGATATATCATCTGTTGGAGAGATGAGACTTCTTCATTTGATAGCTGCATTTTAGAAAATCTCCATCCTCTTCCTCTTTGGCCAAAGCCACCACTACTAAAAACAAACAAAAAATGGTTGTGGAAATATTATTTTCAGTATCATGAGATGATGGTTAGAATATTGACAAGAAGCAGGAGCTGTCGCATCTGTATGAGCTCAGGTGATGAAACAGACCTCATCTCATCATCATTTTTTTTCACGTTTCCTGCTTGTGCTTTGTATTGCACTCACTTGGTGCATCTTGGATTTTGGTTGCCAGAGATACATTTAGATAGATTAAACCAGCCTGCTGTTCATTAATATTTCATTTATATGGGAATTAGAATTCATTAGCCAAATCCACTGTATTATTTTAATATTTATTAAAATGCCCTAAACCTCAGAAATAAATATTGTCTATGATGCATATGCATGTTCTCTATATAGAAGCTATACAATATATATGATTTTACAATATGTACTTATTTATATTTAAAGTATAGATTTAATTTTATATATAACATACATATGTATGTACTACAGATAAATATTAATGTAGTAAAATTATCTATAGTTTATTTGCAAACATGTAATATTCATTAATTAAATAAAAATAAGAAAAGTGGATTTGCTGCCAATTCTTTTGTTGCCATTATCTGTATAATACTGCACTGTTTGTGGTTCCTAAATTTTAGTTTCTAACTTTATTTGTAACAAAGGGTTATTCCTTCCCTGCGGAGAAGGACTTGGGGGTGCTGGTTGATGAGAAACTTAACATGAGCCCGCAGCGTTCACTTGCAGCCCAGAAAGCCAACAGCATCTTGGGCTGCATCAAAAGGAGCGTGACCAGCAGGTCGAGGGAGGTGATCCTGCCACTCTGCTCTGCTCTTGTGAGACCTCACTGGGATTATTGTGTGCAATTCTGGTGCCTGGAAAGTTACTGAAGTGCTGGTACTCTGGCAGACTGAAATCTTAAATTTAATAAATTATTCCAGAGTAGTGTTTCCAGGCAGTCTTTTGATTGGTTTTGCTTGTTTTTCTTAACACCTAATTAATTTTCTTTTGTAGAGAGAAGTCTTCATTAAAGATCAAGCATATCTCTGTAGCTAGTTTAATTTGAGTGTCACTATGATATCCTTTGAAATGCTAACAAAGAATTATAGCAAAATGAAGGAAGACCAGAGTTAATATATCTAATATAGTCATTATTACATTCCTAGAGGATGTTTTGTTCTTATTTAATCCCTGATATGCCCATAAAATTAAACCATGCTAATTTAAAAGTAATACTTCATCTGTTTTTCTAGGAAGGAATTGTTTCCAGTTAGGGGGCCTGCCTTGAAATAACCTGTAAAAAACAATGATAAATGGTAAAAAATCAGGAGGTGGTGTAATTACTCCAATAAGTTACTTCTGATTTTCATTTTACTTAGACTCTTATACAGTCCATAGCTCTACAAAATCTGAAAGTCCTCCAGAACCAGTCTAATCAACAATATCTTCCATATATTTTGTCTTGTCATCTTCCCAGAAAAAAAAAGCAACAAACCAAAGCTGCAGTACTCTATGGTACATCAGGTATTATTCCAGTGTGGAACACATGCTGGTATATTTTGATATTAAAGGAAACAAGGCAAAAAACAACATTCACCCCTCCTGAGTTGTAAGGTGCACAAATACTGTTATCAGCAATGTATAGGTTCCAATTGTAACATAGGTTACAATATATGGGTGTCTTTTGTGTTTTATAGCAATAAATTGAACACATTGAATAATTATGAGTACTGAGGAGTCTGACTCTGCATTGTGTTAACCCTTTTTTGTTGAGCTATAATTGAAGCTTAATTCCTTCTTCTTGATGTATTTTTTCTCATTTCCTTTTCCTGGGCATTTCTTATTTTAATGAGCTTTTAGTGTTCTTCTCTAGCTATCAGTGTGTAGCAGCCAAGCCACTCAGCAGACAGCGTATGGCATTTCCAATTAATTTACTTGATTTGACACAGACACAACACTATGCTAGACTTCAGTGACTTCTTCAGAGAATTATTTTTAGAAGCGTCTGGGACATAATGTCAGATATCTAATGGGGAGTAGAAAAGTTGTTCAGAAAGAAGTAAAGTACATGACATTTTATCATTTCTGCTTTAATTAAGAGTGTAAAATATATCTTCGCTAAAATTTTCTGTCAGCAATTCTAGATATTGAAATTATTTCATTATTGTTCTATATACTAAAAACTCTATTTTAATACTATGCACTACTGAACGAATATTACCCAAACAGTTCTGATTTTCCAGAAATTTCAAATTACTTCATGATACGAAATACAAATGCTACTTTCAAAGCAAGATTTTGGAACTGACTTGTGTATACAAGACCAAGCAGAGCAATGCTTAAATTAAATTAAATTTTAAGACTTCTTATTTTCTTTCCATCCTGTGCTTTGAATGAAAAGAATATGTCCTCTGCATTTGTAAATCCTTATTTTGTTAAAATTTAACAAAGTCTGTTCTTTTTTTTTTTTTTTTCTTACTCCTGATTATTTACCTTTAAAAACCTGTAGTTAAATAAATAAATAAAAAGAACAAATTCGAATCACCTGGTGGATGTTTTGAAACTAACTGCAAGTTATTGCACTGTTTGTAACTAATCTGAGAAGTTTGGTACTAAGGAGTACATGTGAAAAACTGTATTTAAAGCTTGCAGTTTGTGGGTACATGCCCCTACGATCCATGTATGTATAATCCTTCTGCTTATGCTGAACTGGCATGAGAGAAGTAGATGGCTTTAAACATGCACCTAAATTTGAACGGTTGAGGTTAAGTTACTGCCAGAATAGTTCTTCAAATTAATGTATTTGGGAATTATGTAGAAAATGTGTGTGTATATATGTGTATATATATATATATGTATGCACACATATGCGTAAGCCAGTAAAAAAATGTAATTAAAATTATAGAATGGTTAGGGTTGGGAAGGAACTTACAATCATCTAGTTCCAATGCCGCTGCCATGGGTAGAGGTGCCTCATACTAGGCCATGTTGCCCAAGGCTTTGTCCAACCTGACCTTGAATACTGCCAGGGATGGAGCATTTAGTACTTCTTTGGGTGACCTGCTCCTGCACATATATACAAAAATATGCACATGCAAATGCATTGTCCCTCTTTACCGACTGTTAAATACCATAATATTTGATTGCAGATATCTATTTCATTTATAACAATGGCTAGTCAGTGTTATCTTTAAAGAAATCAATGAGTCAACTTCATTAAACAGGATATGGAAGTGTAATACATTCCATGCACTGAAAGAAGATTAATGAACTGCTAAGGAGCTCTCTTCTGTTCTCCCTAGTGTATGTGTAGCTGCCTCATCAGGGAACAGCAGCTCACATATTTTCGGATACAGTAAATAGCTCTCAGGCTTTTCAAATAAAGTTGTACTCTGCCTGGTATGCAGGCCAGGGCCTATACATTGAATAAATCATCAGAAGTGTATTCCAGTTCTTCTAAAGGGAGCACAATAGTGCTCTCTATTTTTTATTGATTGCATTTGCAGAGGAAAATTGAATCCACTCCTTGTCAAGGCACCTAAACCTCATGTTGCAGAGAAGAGGGAAAAAGGTGGATGGACTTCAATGGAATTAGCTAGAAAGAATGATGTTTCCTATAGTAATTTCTATTTTTTCATCTTGCCCATACAAAGTGAAAGGTAGTCATGGATGTACTTTGAAGCAGTAATCTTCCAAAACTTTTTTTAGTGGAATTGGAAATAAGCTTATTGAAGAGTTGTCTCAACCTGATTTTCTGCCAATTATCAGTCAAAAGCCCTTTCCTGTACAGAAGTTAACTCAAAAAGAAAGGCAAGTGTTTCTAGAATATACAGCTTCTCGCCGTGTGGCCATAATACTTTAAGCATTTAATTTTAGTAAAATGCATTCAGTATTGAGGTCAGTATGAATCCTTGTCTTTCAAAGTCTGGTATTCTGACAGGTGTTATAGTCTCTACTATGACCTAGTGAAAATAGAGCTGCATTGCATTTTAGGTTCAAATTGAGAATCATGATGTTTTAGCAGGAGCCATTTGAAGAACAGTTTTGTTGCTGTTTATGATTTTGCTTTTTTTGAATAAGAAAGTTTCTAATCCATTGCTATAGACTTTAAAACAGAATCCAGAGATATTGGTTTGAAATTGCCTGTTGCCAGAGCTACTGTATTCAAAAAGCAAGAAGGGCACTTGATTTACAGCTTGCCTGTTGAAGTCCAGGTTATATTCCTTAGCAAAAGCAAAAGAGTAAAATAAGTTGTGGAAAAACACTGCATGTCTGTTCCATGAACAAATTGTTGTCATAATAAGAAAGT
>JANRGW010025090.1:0-14829 GCA_024733675.1 Psilopsiagon aymara | reverse complement strand
AGGAGCAGAGGGAAGAAAAAGGGGGAAGTGAGTGAACAAACTGCGTGGCTGATTTATGGCTTAAACCACAACACACTTCTTACAAGCAGCTCTCAGATTGTTCTTGGGTCGGTGATCAGATGTCTCACAAAGTATCTCTAGTGCAGTTCACTCTGCTGGACTCCTCTTTTACAGGTGTAGCAACTGAAAAGGAGAGAGATTTGGGCAGGAACACCTAGCAGGTGGAATAACATGTGAAACTATCTGCTTTACACCCAAAAGTAGGCTGTAAAAATTATTTAATGAAAGGTTTCTTTAAAGATCACATAAAGTAATCCCCGGTATTCTTAAACTACTAAGGAACATAACAGAAAACAGTATTTTCTGTATCCTTTAATGCTTTCTTACACATAATATGAATCCCTTTATTGCTGAGAGTGATAGATACAATTTCTCTGCTTCAGTTTTGGTAATGTTATTTCTGATTAAACTTAAATGTTATAGTATATTGAAACATGAAATAGTTAAATTTTTTATGAGCTCAGTGAAAATCCTATTGCTTTTGAGTTTCAAAGTATCAATAGCCTAGCTGAACAAGTCAGACCTAATTACCAGAAAGCACTGATGCAAGATCTGACTTTCTTTCCAGCATTCTTTCAGTCTCAGAAATGTACATCCATTTAAAGCAAAGTATACTTCCTCTACCCAGGCTCTGTTATGCAAAGTACAGTGATGACGATGGGGATCTTTGCTTTAAGCTGTTAATTCCTTAGCTGCAGTTTTAGGTATTGACTTCAGCAACATCATACATTTGGTTTTGAACCAATGAATTAAGATTTTTTGAATGTTCAGCTCAATAGTGCTTAGTTAATAGTTCCAGTGGTGCAGCAGTTTTATTGTACGGTAGGAGGCAAGCTATAAGTCATAGGTAAGGCCTGCCTGTATTTATTGCACAAAAAGCTTTTGTTAGAGACCTGTTTTACTACAATTAAAAGGTACATATTCTCAAGGAACCTATAAAGTAGTTGTGCTTATAAAGCAAAGGGTTGCACGAGTATCAGCTTGGTTTTGAGTAAGAAGAACCTGTGATTTAATGTTAGAGGGAAGCATCAGAAGGATACGAGAGAAATAGAGTGTATCTTACAGCAAGATATAAAATGCAATGGTGTAGATTTTAAAGGCGATGGCAGAATTCACAGAAGCTGACTATCCCAGACAGTTGGCAAATAGACTAAAGATGACAAATTTAAGACTTGCCAGAAGGAAACCCTATATCAGGGGACAGAAATTCAAGTGTTCTGCAAAGAAAATGCAAATAAGGCTATAGAGGTCTAAGAGGACTGTGGTCAAATGAAACACAGAGAAACAGCTTCACGCTGAGGAGAACGGATGCCTTGTATGTGGAAAAACAGCAAGTATAAGACCACTGGGAGGAATTTAGGAACAGCTGTCACATACATCGGTAAGTTACTGAATAAGTGATTATGAAACTTGAATAGTTTATAGTGAGAAGAGGTGTTTAATAGATAATTGCTTTTAGCTACTTTTTGATGCTAAAACATGTTTAAAAATAATAATTTGCACAAGCTAAATAATGTAGGGAGAAAGCAGACCCCATAATTTTGTAGTATGTGTTAACACTACACTCACCCTAGAGGTGTACTAGGATTTGGCTCTTGAAAACGCAGGATCTTTGCCCTTTGCTGTGCAGGCTTTTGCTTGGTAGATGTAAATGAGAAGAAATTATGTATTCAGAGTATGCAGTAATAGCATGGTAACTTAACATGGTGAGCATGAGGGGAGCGTGGAGTCCTTCTAATAGACAAGGGCATTTTTGTGCATTGGTGGTGACTACACAGATATGGGTAAACGTGTCTAGTGAAGAGACCTTGTGATTTAGTTTCTTAGCAGAAAAATCAAAGCCACAGTAATCTAGCAGTTGCGGGCAGTAAGAATGTGTTTGGCTGCTGAATACAAGATTCATAATAGCAAGGTTAGTAATTAGCCATAGTAATGATAAAACTATTCCCTTTCAGCTCTTCTAGAAATTCAGATGTGTTGAAGGGTCTAGTTGTTTATTCTGGCTCTGGGTCTGTTGATTGAAAAAGGGAGCTGCAATGCCCAGGAGATGCTGAATAGATGCCTTCTCTGCCCTATTCTCTGTAAGCAAACCAACTCGTTGGTTTTAAGCATTTTCAAAAGGAAGCACCTGGCCTGCCAAGCTGAAAGTATAAAAAAATCTCAAAACAAGCACTATATGTTATAGCTAAAATCATACTAGCAAGTGGAAAAGGAAATTGATATTAAAAGTAATGAAACTATATGAGATATTACTCAACAAATGCATTTGAGTGGAAATGTCATGTTGCATTTGTGATAGCAGATGTTTTAGAATTACTTTGGTTTTCTGAGTTTTCATCTTTATGGATTATTGTGTGAAATATGTGGTGAAACTGCAGTACCAATGTAGATTTTCACTGGGACCTTGAGACTATCCAATATTGCTGTCTTGTAAGTTGTCCACAGGGTAGAATTGGTTTCTTACTGGGTAAAAATCTAGGAAGCTTCCTGAATTCTTGGCCCAAGTAAAATCAAGCAACTGAAGTTTATAGAAAGCTATCGGTTGTCTCACTAATGTCTGGGAGCATTTGTTCATCAGTGGAGAGAAATGACATTGGAGGAAAGACCACAGATTGTTGCTGAGTTGTGCAAAATCATGATGTCATAATGTTGCCCTGCACTAATGGAAATATTGCTAGGCTTTCTTATTTGTGCAAGGTGTTGTCTTTAGGAAGAGTATGGCACAAAATAACTCAAACCATATTCTATAACAGGCTAACATATTCTATACTAATAATATTTTTTATATTCAAAATAAATTGAATGGAAATTGCGATGAACTGTGGCATTTAAGCAGTATTGGTTTCAAAAATATTGTAAGTGTAGTGTATATATTTAAACATGTAGTTTCATTTATCTTCTTGACTTGACAAGTGCACTGATTTGCACACAAAGCTTCTATTCTTAGCTAAAAAGAGAGGGGGCATGGCTTAATGAATTGTCACAATACTTTGTGGCACATAATGCTGAGTTTATTTGTTATAGCCCTTAAACTGTGAAGTTCAGCATTTGATCCAGTCTTTGCCAAACGAAGGTGGGTTTTTTTTTAAAGGACTATTTGAAAGTATTTCAAATAAGAACTCAGAAAAAATCATCGAATCACAGAATAGTTAGGGTTGGAAATGGCCTTAAGATCATCTAGTTCCAATTCCCCTGCCATGGGCAGGGACACTTCAGGTATACATTTGTGTTAAAGAGAGAACACCACACCATGTTAGAGCTTCCATGCAAAGGTAGCTAGGCAGAGCTATGAGTTTTTATGCAGCTGAAGGTTCAGTTAATGGGCACCAGTTTTAAATATTTCTTTTATAACTTACATATTGGTTCCTCTTTCACTGATTTTATAAATAATTCTGGAAGTATCTCAAATTTCTGCAAGTGGGGCATGAGAACCTAATCAAGTTTAGGTGGCTGGTGAACTTTCCTGTGTATGAATTATGGATCTGAGGAGATCTGATGAAGTTGTGTAGCTGTAGCTGTCTCTATGTGTGTACTCACCATCTGCTCTCAGGAGAGGGATGATAGAGGGTCATTAAACCATAATGGTATTTACTGGAGTGGAAGCATCGGAGACAGGCGGGTGACCACATCCCAGATTGAAGAAACAGGAAATAATTTAAACTCTCTTCAGAGGCTGAAAAGGGTAAGAGCCATGTGAAGCATCAGATAATGTAGAGGTATGCTGCAGCTCTCAGACACAACCTGGGAAAGGAAAATAGGGGCTCACAAAAACAAGGAGAACTGGGGTGGCACTGTAAAATTTATTTCACCTTTGAGTTCTTCCATCTTCCTCTGGATGAGGAAGAAACACAGGCAGGTTGCTGTTCCTCAGGGAAGAACTGAATGGTTGGTTTATGAAAGTTAGGGTTCTAGCCTGTACTATTTGAAATGAAAATATTCTACCTGCTGCTTCTTAATAGCTTAAAAAATCCTGTTTAAATATCTTTCTCCTAGTATCAAACCAAGGTAACATTGTTAAAGACCCATACACAGGGGTTAACAAGGTTTTTCGCATTTTTCAGACACACGAACAGTGATGCAGCCTTAATGTCAATTGATTTAGAGTATCTTTTAACCTTATGTCAATACTAGGGTTTAGTGTAATTCTCCCACAAGACATCTCCCGAGTGATCTCTCTGCTTGATATTAGAGCACAGTTTGGTTTCAGCCTATTATTCCTTTAAACACTGCTTCTTTCTACACACTGCCTAGATGTTACATGTGCTAAGCTATGTATAAGCATAATCACACAGTCTTTTTCATTACTAAATGACACATGTAACATCGCCCTGTGAACATCAGATTGCACTGCAGACAAAGTCTGTCTGTGAAGGCTTTTTCCTCTGCTTTTCCTCTGGCACTATAACAAAAAACTTGTCTTTCATACCTGCTCATTCTAAATTATAATGGCCTGTCCCCAGGCTGAGATTAGTGATTATAGATGAGCATCATGATAGACTTTCAATGGTCTGCTCTGTGTCCATCCCCTAAAAATCAATCTCTTGAAAAGTATATAAAGGTAAATTCTCCAAATGACTGTGGGCTAAATTGGGCCCAGCTTAACTACTTATTTTTATTATCTTGGAGGTGCATGAAAAATCCATCCTGCCTGGGGATGGCTGAGAATGCATTATGCTCAATTTCAAATCCAAGCGGCTTGAACGAAGGTCTCCTGCTACAGGTGGGCTTGGGTGAGCACAAGCTGAGAGAAGCCAAGAAATAGAAAGTAATTTAGTGAGCTTTTTGTTTCTTAAATGGTGATAAGCTGCAGTGAAGCACACTGAAAAGGTAAGTGCAGTGTGAAGGCTATGTGAGGGATGTGTTGCAGAGATGTAGAAGTTCGCTGATAAATTGTCTTTAGCATGTAAGTTTGACCACTTCTGCTGCACTCTGCTCACTAATCCATCACTTATACTGCTGCCTCCCATGTCCCAAGCTTGTGAATAGCTGGAAACATCTTTTTTTTATTACAGTAGAAACAAAAAATCTTTTTCCTCCAGCTCTACCTATCATATTTCTTAAAAATGAATCAACAGCATGAGAAATAGCTAAACCAACTGTCTTAGCTGGAGACGCAGAAAAGATATTTGGTCTTAAAATCCTGTCTGGTCTGAAGTATAATTTCTTGCTTTGCATCATGGCTGAAGATATAAATTTAATAAATTAAGGTTTTTATCAATTTGTTATGTTATGCACACCTGGGGATAGGTTTTCCATTTCCCAGGATATCAAATTTAATGTGCTGTGTGTATTACAGCAGTTCAATATCACTTAAACATTATGTGTTAGTGTTTTGATTCCTCCAAAGTTTTGTACAGTTTAGTTTAGCAACTAAAATGGTTGGAGGTTGAATGTGAGTGATACAATATGTAGATTTCCCATTTATATTTAGTCTCTTCAGCTAAGACTTGTTCTTGAGGTACAGATGCACGGTTGTTTCGCAGCAGCCTCACGTTACATGGAGTCGAGCCTTCCATGGAAGGGGTTAGGAAAAAAGTTTAAAAATGGACATGCTGCATCCCTACTTAAAAGTGAAAATGCAAAATTCTGGTTTTATGGCTTTGGGGGTTTTTTGTTTTTTTTTTTTTTTTTTTTTTCATTCTGGAGCAGAAACTTTCTTTACCTTGGCATGGTGGGGGTTTTTTGTGAGCTGTTGGAGGGCATGTCTGATAGTCCTCAATAAAAGGTTTATGTTTCTTTTTCAGCTTTGCATATTTCATTGCTGTGAGGGACAGCTCTGGGAAAGGCATTCATTTTTTAACCCCACTGTCAGAGTGTGATGATAGCACATAGTAGAAAGGGCAAGGACTAAGTGATTTTTCAGAGTTCTCCAAATTGAGGTATTTTCCTTGTCAGAATTAAGAAAGGTAATTCTTAAAATGGATGATAGTGTACTTGGCTTGAATATCCAAAACATTTCAGTGTGGTGTGGACAACCTGGAGCTGAGTTAAGGAGTGCCAGATGAGATGGTGGCAGAGCTGGAGGGGGAACAGAAAGTCTCTGATTCATGTGTATAAAAACCTCCTTATTTTGAGTTATTTTGAATTATCTTTTGCTTCCGATTCATTTAGTATATGTCAGCTAAGGCTTTGTGCTAGCATTTCCTGTTTTTTTCTGGTGAAAGCATTGGCAGTACAACATCACAGAGACAAGTTCTTGACATCAGGACCTGCTTCATGCTTTGAACACAAAGGTTCTGCTCTAAGGACGTGTGTGTTCTGTGAGACTTGTCCAGCACTGCTCGAGAAGCTGATAAAACAGGGTTTGTGAAAATGCTTGTAGAGCATTTAGAGTTTGGGAAAAGCTCCATTGCTTGAGCTAAATGACCTCCTAACCGCTGCTTGAAGTGTCTGTGTAGGTTGAGTGCCCAGTATAACTCTGCAAAGAGAAACAAAACCTCATGGAGCTGTTTAGACTCCAGTTTTCAGCTATGCACAAGGTTAATTTCTATGTTTTTTTCAAATCTAGAAAATATTTGGCTGGTTTAAATCATCCCTCATTTTCGGTGCTTGTAACATGTAGCTCCCACTCCCTGGGTTGCCGGGAGATACCTTTCTAATCAAGTTTGTTGCTAACAAATGCGTTCTCCTGCTTCAGAAAATGAAATTGGCAGAATTGACTTTCTGTCTATGAGGTTTGAGGGTGTGTTTCAGGCAGGAAACAGATCAATACTCAAAATATTACAGTAAAATAATTAGAGGACGTGGGAGAGTTTTTTTTGGGAGGGAGGGGTATTTCTTGGTTCAGGAGAAAGTTGTTTGCCAGTCTATTAGCTCTGTCCTGTGTTGCTGTTCTGCATGTACAAGGTGACAACTTTTATTCTCTAAAGCCTGTCAATTTTGTGAATATTTTCTACTTTGTATGTGGCAAAGCTAATCAGTATGATAATTTAAATTCCCAGTGAAGGGTGATATTCTTATTTATTGTGTTTCAGTTCATTCCACCAAAGAGCAAGCCAAAAGAAGGCACCAGGGAAGTGCTGTGATAGCTTACATGACTCGTAGCTCCTTGTGCCAGGTAGAACATGATTTGTCACTGCAAGGAGAGGACACTTTGTCCCAAAATTTGGTTTGCTAAGTTTGTTAACAAGCACATGTGGTTACAGATGAGCTTCGAATACGGGCCTGGGTCTTTTACTTATCACAACAGCAATTGTTGTCATCCAGTACATTTGTTGCTTCCAGGCAAAAGAACATTTTTCTGGTGGAATTTTTGCAATTGTTTTTGCGATAAATTTTTAATGTAGGACAGGATTCATGGAAGTTGCCTGAATTTTTAAGTACATTTAAACTAACACACCCTGTGTGAGTTCTTAACAGTTTCTCTGAACTTGCTACTTAGCTGAATGAACATTTCTTTGAAGGAAAAAGTGAAAACAAAAAGTGGTCACGTCTTTGTCATTATAAAAAGCAATAGTTTCACATCTGATTTAAAAGCAGACAGAGCTCCCTACAATTAACTGATCTTTGCATGGCGCTTAATACGCTTAGAAACATGGAAGTCTTAGGGCTGCTGGGCTCAAGAAATTCTGCAGAAGTGAGCAGAAAGAAGGAACAGATAGATAAACATTTAAACATTTAAAACTCGTGTCTTTGCAGACTGAAATGGAACATTTTTATCATAACAATTCAGTTTTGTGATTAGCATTCAATGACAGTGCCTGCTGTGCCTTTACTGTGATTTTACTTTCTCATGTGTAGAAATTTAAAAAGAAAAGAAAAAAGAAATTGTTCTCTTACAAGTATCACTTGATTGGAATATTTATATTCATCCTGTTTTATCTATAAATTCTAGCTCACTTTAGGTATATCATGGAGTTGTCCTGGAAAATGTAGTTGTAAAATCCTGGGGAATGAAATGGTTGTGCTGCTGCTTTAATTAAAGTGAAATAAGTGCTCCACATTAAATTTTGGCTAAGGTCGATAATGTGTATAGTTCTTTTGCAATGGGTATCCTGTATGTAGAATTGATATAATGGGTGAATTCTATGATGCAGGTCTTTATCACATTACAGTATTTCTTCCATCCAGTGCCATTTCTGTTACTTCCACTCTGATCTTATCCAAATCCCATGGAGTTTATAGGCTTCTATTAGCTTCAATGATCTGTAAGTCGGGCTGTAAAATGGGTTGCTTCTGTTTGCTGGTTATAGCTACTAGTCATTGTTTTAACTGTCTTAACAGGAGATAAATTAACATACTACCATTGTAACTTAAATTGTAGAACTTAAATTTTACTACATGCAGTAAATTCTCATCTCGCTATTCAAAAGATCACTTTAATTATACAGCAAGGGAGAGCTCTAGTATAACTTGGGTCTGTCCTCCTTGTTCACAGATTGTCATGTTTTAAGCCACTCAAGCAGTTTGTTCACTCACTCCCCCTCTTTCTTCCCCCCAGCTCCCGGGGGGATGGGGAGGAGAATCAAAAGAATGCAGCTCCCACAGGTTGAGTAAGAACAGTCCAGTAACTAAGGTATAACAAAAACCACTGCTGCTGCCACCAATAATAATAATGATAAGGGAAATACAAGGGAAGAGAATACAACTGCTCACCACTCGATACCACCCCAACCCAGCAACGAACCCCACTCTTCCGGGTCCCTGACCTCATTTTTACATCCTGGGCATGACGTACTGTGGTATGGAATACCTCTTTGGTCAGTTGGGGTCAGGTGTCCTGTCTCTGCTCCCTGCTGGTTTCCCCTGCTCCCTGGCAGCGCATGAGGCTCAGAAAGTCCTTGGTCAAACCAAACATTGTAAGCAGTAACTGAAAGCATCAGTGTTATCAGCACTGTTCCCAATCCGAAAGTCAAAAACACAGCGCTGCACCAGCTATCAAGAAGGAGAAAAATGACTGCTACTGCTGAACCCAGGGCACAGGTGTAGTCTCAAACTTCCCCTCAGGTCTGGCTGTCACTTTTGGAGAGTCTCCTGCCAGCTGCAGGGTAGCTTTGCCTCTCGTGCTTTGGCTTCAGTGCCTGCTCACCCTCTTCCTTCCCGACCCAACTATTTCAACCTTGGTGCTTGTTTTCTTCTCTGCTCCCAGGTTTCTCTCCTACCAGACTGTGCATCTGCCTTGTGCTCTTATTTCTGCCTGCCAGCAGTATTGTCCTTGGGAGAGTTTCCTTCCCAAGTCCATTGTAGCACTATTGGAAAAGGCTTCCATGGTGAGTGGCTTCTCTCCCACTCACCTCTGAGCCTTGTTGGGGCTATACAGCATTGTCAGAAGTCTAATGCCAGGCTGTCAAGGACACAGCTAAAGTATGCATTAGGACTGCTCTCCATCACATGCTGGAAAACCACCTGCTGTTAAATAATGCAGCTTCTTTTGCTGCTTTCGGTCCTGGTTTATAATAACAATTTAGAAAAGGCTAAACAGGAAAAGCCTCAAACAGCAGTAGAGCTGTTAGGGATCTGCCTGTTCCTTTGGAGCAATTATGGGAAATGATAAAGATGACAATTTCAGTGTGATCAGATTCCTAACTTCAAACCTATGAAGCTGAAGTGAATTAGATTTTTACTCAGAAATGCTTTTCTTCCGTTTCTCAGTCTTAATTTTCTAATTCCATACTCTATTTCCTGGTTTTGGACTCCGTATTATCTTCAATTCAAGATGTTATAAACTTCTTGAAAAGAAATTGTTCCAGAAACACTCAGAAATCATTAAGACGTTTTGCCAAATATTGAATATGTTACATTTGAGTTGACAGCTTCGTCAATGCAAAGTGGAAAATAGTGGCTACAGCTGGAAATTAGTTGGCACATAAAGATAAGATGCAGATGAAGGCTGAAAAGTTGACAATTAACACTCTAGGAGATATTAAAAAGGGCTTTAATAAGCACTAAAAAGGAATGTTTTGATGCAGTACTAGGGTGTATGGCTTAGACATGATTTAATAGGTAGTTAGGCCTGTCTGCAAGTTGCAAAGATATGAACTCCTGCTACCTCTTTGAAGAACAGGCTGAATTCAGTATGAACTCATCCTGTTTCTTCATGGTGACTCCATCCATGAAAGGTGGGAGAAGAATCTGCTGTTCAGAGAAGAGTTTAAAAAAGGGAAAGGCTTAAAAATCTTAAATCTTTGAAAAACACTGAAGATGGGGCTTCAGTGTCACAATATAGAGTGCACATCAAGACCTCGCCTTGTATCCCTCTGTCTCCTTTCTTTTGCTCCTCATGCTGCTGTGCTCACCTTGGGTAATGAGTGGAGCTCCTGGACTACTTCTGTGATGTGGGATGGGAGAGCAACTTCTAAGAGGCAGCAGGAGCATGCTCTGCTCCTTACAGCCACTATCCCAAGGTGTTCTGCTTGTCAGTGTGGAGAGTGTGCAGACCCCTAAGTCGGGGATAACAGAAACACTCATTCTATTCATGCTTTTTGAAGCTGTTGTACATAAATCCATGCTGCAGTCAAGTCTGCAAACCTTATTTCTTTTCCTATGACAAGAAAACTGAGGGCTTAATGTGATATCTCAATAAATCCTTGTGCTACCATCCAGCCATTCCTGAAATGCCATGTGGCTCAGATCATTTTACATAGTTATCTACTGTGGAGATGGTTCTTGTTTTGTCTGGCCGTGGGGTTGCTTCCTCCGATAATTGATATTCCAGATTGAAAACAGAGCTGTGTGCAGTGTCCCCTTCTTTCATGTACCATTGCCAGCTGCTCAGCACTTACCAGCTTGACAGCCTCTGGCAATGAGGGAGAACACATCCAGTCTTATTTTTTTGTTTCCTAGCAGGAGCCAATGCTTAGTGCAAGGATGTCTTTAAACAAATACGTTACTTGTATGAAAAATGGCAGAGGCAGAAAAAGGCACTAATATCACATAATCTGCATAGTCAATGTAGGCAAACGCAGTGTGTTTTCAGCCCTCTAATAGAGTATCATAAACATGCAGGGGTTTATGGTATTCAGCTGAAGAATAGCTCCATAAATTACATGCAGAGCAATTTCTTTGTTTTCAGTCTGAAGTTTATTTCCTTTTATGTTTAGTAATTAAATCAGAGCAAAGGGATTGCATTATGGAGAGTACCAAATAATAGCAGTGATTCTGTGGAGGTGGCATAGGAGTCTCTTTGTTTTGCTGTGTACGCTGCATGTGGTTGGGCTGCCAGCCATGCTCCACATCACTGGCATGGGTCACCTAGACAGAAACAGGCAGAAGCTCCTGCTCTCCCCTTACTGCATAGCAGGTCACTCAGGGGTCAGCACACTTGTAAAATCAACTTCTGTAGAGATTTACTGTCCCAGCAGGAGGTATCTTCAAGGAACTCCTGGGTGCAAAGCCATGCATGACCATGACTCTTCCTCCATGCCAGCTGGGGTGTCCCAGCCCTTTGTTTTGCAGCTGAGGCAAGGCTGGGCAGCTGGGATCTTGGTGGCTGTAACATCTGGCCACATCAGGCGGGTAACCAATGGTGTGCCCATGGCACGTGATTTCAGCTGCAGTCCTCTGCAGTTTTGAGAAGGTTTTGAAATTGCTAACGAATGTCCTGTGTGCTAGGAGAACAATGTCTTCTGTTACTGCCTATTTATTCACTAAATTCCATCCAGAATAACCCCAAATGACATCATTACCTGAGGAGTAGCTCTTGCTTCTGTCTATACACCAAGCCCTAAAGAATTTGCTTCATTATCTGAAGCTATCAGGTGAACAGATCCCTCCAGCCTTCAGTGGTGTTCTTTTGGCTGCTTGGTTTGAGTTTGGAGGATTTGCTCTCCTAGTGGGAGGAAAAACTTTGTGTTCGGTGCACACTGAAGGTCTGAGCCATGCCTATGAACTTTTCAAGGCTAAATTAACCTGTTCTGTGTGGCCACAGTCAAGGTTGGACCTCCACACCTCTGCTTCCCTGTTAATTTTCTTGGAAGAAACTCATTATTTTCTGATGAAAATAACGTGCTTAGGTGTAAAAACAGACTATTTCATAGCAAAATTGTAAACAGGATTTTGACTCCATTGTGTCTCCAGATTGTGAAGGAAACAGTGGCATGGCTATTTCTGCAATCAGAAAAATCCTAAAAGATGCACAAGAAGCGTGCACCTCAGTGGTGGGAATAGTCCATGGATAGTGTCAGGAAAAGCAAGTTGTAGGCAGGAGAACTGCTGGGAGCAGCCGAAACAAAAGGCTTGAAGGCAGGGGCACCAATGCTGCCTTCAAATACAAATATAATGGGATTTAATGTTGTCAACAGGATGCCAGGCAAGTCGATGAAGTGTCTCTGAAGGTACTTGTGTTAAGGAGTCTGTGTGGTCTGGGCTTTTCTTCTCCAGAAAGCAGTTCATTTGTAAGACAACCCGTGGAACAGGGAATACTTTCTGACACCTTGTGTCACATTTTTGTCAGGACTCATTTGTAGTACAGCGTTTAAAATGCCCCAAGATATTTTTTTGTCTCTTACAAATCAATTGACAGATGGAGGAAAGCATAGAGCAGCCACATTGTGTTTTATGTATGTATACTGAAATTCACTTTAAATATGATGCAATTAAGAGTGCAGGTAAGATGCAAGGGAGGTTTCCGCGCTAAGATTACACAGGGTTAAGATTGTTGTGCTATTTTAACCAACTTGAAACATGGTGCAGAGCAGCCCAGCTTTGTACCTCCGTGCAACATATTTCAGCTACAGGCTGGCCTGTGAGCATGGCTATGCAGCATTTCCTTATTTTGATATAAACCATGCAAAATATATATGCATTTTTTTCTTTGTTCTGCTCAAGGGCCTGGTGTTTCTTGCATTAAATTCTGCTAGAACAAAATACCGAGAAGCTTTTAGTAGCAAGAAGTCTTCCCTGGGTTCAAGAATAGCCAACTGCTCCCTGGGCATTGCATCCTCTGAGATTCAGGTCTAGGAGTTTAAGTTCATTGTTTGATTCTACTTACTGCTAGCAGTTACAAAAAAAAATAGTAGATTTTGTATGTGGTCAATTTGTATTCTACTGCTACTTGCATAAAATTACTATACAGATAATTCTACACATAGCTGTGTACTAGACAGGCTTATTAAGAATAAATTTATCTTTAAAATTATGCTTTTAAAGAGTGAAAAATGAGGTATATTTATGTCAAAAGAAGGTCGATAGATGATTTTTTTGAACTTTGTGTAAGCTTTCCCAGACTGAGGTTAAAATCTATTTTTAGTATTTTTTACAAGAAGGGCAACAAGAAGCTGTGAGAAATGTTTTCTGCAACTGAACTTCATATTTCAAGAACTGAGGGGTTTGGTATGCAGACAAGCAGTGGGGGCTCAGAGGTCTGGGCAGTGGACTTAGCCATTTGCCATTCTGGGATGCACTGCATGTAGCTGATCATTTACATTAGCTTTGTTAGTGGCTTGAATATTTAATATATATCTTGTTTTGATTATTTGCATAAGTCTTCTGGGACACTGCTCCTCTCAGACTGAGTGAATCTTTCAAGTTCAGGCTGAATAAGCATACCAAAGGGTTATCAGCAAGATACTGTAATATTAATACTGAAATACTAATATTTCAGAAAATATTTTGCCGTGCCACCTCATCGTACACTAAAATTGTTACAGGAGATAATCACCAAGGTATAGGGTTTATTTATTAAGAAATTCAGACACATTGAACTTCTAGGTTTTTTTACTGAACCCTTATTACAGACCATGTAAGTTTTTTAAAGATCCCCTAAAGAGTTAGAATTTAGTCCTCAGTACACCAACAAATGCAAAGATATAAATCCATCCTCTTCACTTCTGCTTCTGGCTGCTGTAGGAAGCTTATTCTTGTCAGTAAGAAAAAAATACCTATGGCTCACTGGATACCATAAGTCTGAAAACTCAGGGAGGATTTCTTTTTGTCTGAGAAGAGCAGAAATTTAATGGCATCTTAGCAGAAATAAAGCACTAAGATAGGCATCTTGTATTTAGAAAAGTCAGAGGGTGAGAGCAGTTCCCTTCAAACACTCTAATTCCAGGCAACCTTTTAAACGTCAAAGGGAAAAAAAAACCAACACAAAACCAAAACAACCTGAAAAATAAACACATAATAGGGATAGTAAAATGTTTAATGGGGTGTTTTTTTCCTTTCCTTGGTGATTTTTGTATTTAACAAAATAGTTAAAACCATTTCTTGGTCCAAGCAACTAAATTATCTGGGTTTGAAATGTTCTGCTGGTAATAGGTGATGAGGGAATTATTGTTTTGGTAGCCTGTGTCCCCAGGAGTACATTGGGTATGAGACTGGCTTCTTTTCCATGTTAAAAAACTTGCTTGTTGTTTTTCCTAAGTTCTGATTTATACTTTTAAGAAACTCCTGGTTTTTAGCTCTGAAGGACAGTGGCATGCCAGGCAAAGCACTTTTCACAACGTGCCTCTTTGTCCAATACATTTGATTACCCCTGTGGAAATCCTATGGAGAAAGCTGTCCTTTTGTCTTTAAATGAAATGCATTATTTTGAAAGTTCCGAAAATGAAAAGTGAGATGACATTAGGATGCTGATTTTAGAGAGATCACAAAAGTATCTTCAATATTTTTGAATCATTTTTTGTCTCCTAGACAAGATAATGCTCTCTGATACTGTGCATTTTGAGAATGGACCCATTCAAAAGTGAATGGTAACTCTGAATATTACTTGTCTATCTTTGTTCAGAGAGTGAAACTGTCTTAAAATCATAGAATCAGAATAGTTAGGGTTGGAAAGGACCTTAAGATCATCCAGTTCCAACCCCCCTGCCATGCCCAGGGACACCTCACACT
>JANRGW010025088.1:0-36227 GCA_024733675.1 Psilopsiagon aymara | reverse complement strand
GGTCCTCAGAATATGGAGCTCTTGCTCTAGTATTCAGCAAAGCTGCCCTGCCGCCAAGCGCAAGAGCAGTATTAGCCCCACAAATGCACAATTTCAGGGCAGTTCTCCTTTTTCTGCTTCTAAGATAGCATGGGAAAGCTTTATATTTCCCTTTCCATTTCTTGCCCCTCTACTCTGCTCTTGTGTGACCTCACTTGGAGTATTGTGTGCAGTTCTGATGTCCTCAACATAAAAAGGACATGGATCTGTTGGAACAAGTCCAGAGGAGGGCCATGAGGATGATCATGGGACTGGAGCACCTCCCCTATGACGATAGGATGAGAAAGTTGTGGCTGTTCAGGCTGGAGAAGAGAAGGCTGCGTGGAGACCTCATAGCAGCATTCCAGTATCTGAAGGGGACCTGTAGGATGCTGGGGGGGAACTCTTCATTAGGGACTGTAGTGAGAGGACAAGGGGTAATGAGTTCAAATTTAAACAGGGGAAGTTTAGACTGGATGTAAGGAGAAAGTTCTTTACTGTGAGGGTGGTGAGGAACTGGAAGGGAAGCTGCGAATGCTCCATCCCTGGCTGTGTTCAAGGCCAGGTTGGGCAGAGCCCTGGGTGTCACGGTTGAGTGTGAGGCATCCCTGCTCATGGCAGGAGGGTTGGAACTGGATGATCTTAGGGTCCTTTCCAACCCTAACTATTCTATGATTCTGTCCTATTCTGATATCAGTTAATTGTTTTAAACTGGGGCATCACAGGATTTGTAACCTTGACTTTGCTATTACCAAATCATCTGCTCATGTCATTAAAGCCTACAGTGGCTCTTTGTTGGTGAGGGAAATTTTCTTTGAATAAATGAGTAAGTGTAGTGGACAGCGTTAAGTGTGTGGTCAATGAAGGAGCTCAAAGAATAATTATTAGAAAATAAAGGATTTTTTCTTTATTGAAGTGTGGGATTGCATCAAATTGATTCTTAATTGTGAAATCTATTTTTCACCTCAAAAGAGCCACTTAATAGTTTTGTCAGCTCAGTATGTTATTTAACTTTGCAGTAACTGGAGTTACTGAAAAGAGTCTATAGAGCCTGAAATAGAAATGTTCACCTTCCTATATTACTTAACGTTTTCTGAAGGCCAGCAGAACTAATTCATTTGCTGGTGAAAACAAACTAGGCAGTTTGGCCTTTTGGGTTTATTAGTGATCACCAGCTGATGAGAAAAATCCCCAAATAATGAAGCAGAGGGTGAGGGCCACATTCGAAACAACCGTCTTTACATCACAGCAGCAAGAATGCAGTGAATGATGAAGATTAAGCAAATTGTGGGTGACATTGTGTTGGTTTTATTTAGCATAAGTAAAACTAATACTGTGGTGGAAAAATGTGGAATGGAAATTTTGAAGTATGGTATTCTGGAAGAGATTTTGGTTTAAATTTCTGTTTCTGGAGGCTGCATGAGGCATTCCTAGCAGCTTTGCCTGGGTGCTGGCTGGGGTGAGTGCAGTGGGGGGCTGATCTTGGCTTACTGATTTGTCTGCTGCTTGTTTCTCTTCAGCATATAGTACCAGAGCAGTACAGGTATTCTACTTTCTGAAGAGCACCTAGTAACTCAGAGGTGTAACTTATTTGGGGCTTTTTCTGATGTAGTTTGTCTTTCAATAACAAAGCTGTGTTTTCCAACCTCCCTGTTACAAAGACTGTGAACATGTGTTTTGGACTCAAAGTCAATAAACAAGGACTGAAGATCAGCCATTCAGTCCCCAAACTGCTGGACTGTGCTTCACTGGCCACCTCTTCTCTGCATGAGACCTGTAAGAAATTCCTGCTCAAGCAGTGCCACTATAAATCTTCCCATGACAAGCTGTGCTCAAGCTTCTGACAGCAAGGTTCAGGCAAGTTAAGGAGCTGTTGTGTTCTCCCTAGATACATTGTGTACCTCAGATATTTAATTCTGGCTGCAGATGTTATGTAACTTCTTGATTTTTCATAACCCAGGCAACTAAAACACTTCTTTTTTATCTCTCTTTTGCAATCACTATGAATCATATGATCAGTCTAAGCATATACATTTTGCAAATGAAACCAGATTATTATTAGTTTTAGCTATTTCAGCATGAGTAAAAAAAGACAAAAATATTCTATGTACATTTTGCAGACCACTTGCAACTTGTTTTGACAACTGAGGAAGGTAATGATCACATGAAATAGTTTCATGTGTGCAGGGTGGTTTGCTTAAATCCTAATTCTGAGTAACCTGGAACGCTACTTTTTCGTCCATAAGATAAAAAGAAGTAATAATAAAAACGAAACCAATAAAATATATATTTGGGTTTAAAATGAAAAGGGACAAGCATGTTTCTATGATTTTGTTGTGTTTTTGTTTGGTGGTTGTTTTTTTTTTTCCTCCCACTGGCACCAGATTTCTTGAGAGAAATTGAGCCAGCAAATTAGCATTTCCAGTCCTGTAATACACATTCCTGGAGGTATTCTTTTCCAGAGAGAGCACTTCTGAGAATGACAGCAACATGCTTGGTATTGCTCCAGCTGTCTTCCAGTGAGGTGTGCTCAGCATCACTTGTCCTTTCAGTGGCGGTTGTAGTGCACCTGTGTTTTATTTGCTGTGTTATACTTTTGAAGTTTTCCCTCTTAGACTCTTTACTAAGATAATGTGCCTGCCAGGCATTTCTTGGTAGCCTGCCACAGCTCAAATGGTAACCTGTAACTTCTCCTGAAGTTACTACTCAGGTGTCATGTACCGCTTTCGTTAATTTTTGTTGATAGCTATAATATGGCCATGACTAAAGCTATTCTTACTACACTCCTTTTTTATTTTCTTCTGTCTTTGCAAACAGTTATGCTAATTCAAAATGAACAGTGGTTGTTCAAATCATTTGTGACCTGGTGGTGTAAGAGGATGTAGCACATCATCTGAAAGGCTACAGTATGTTTTGTGACATCATCATGAGATGATGTAAAACATCATGTGACAGCTCTCATTGCACAGGTGTCATTACATTTTGCATCAAAATGCTAAAAATACCTTTTGTCAGTTTGCTAATTGCCTTGCATTCCTGTCTGGCAACCTCCAGCTCCATCACCTTGGTGAGATGTAAAGGGACGAATGTGATGGCATGTTTACTCTTGTGCCTAATGCTACCCTGTCCCGTACCAGCTGAGGCTACAGCTTGCAGCAGCCATGACTCCTGCTCTGCTCTGTGGCATCATCTTGGCCACTTTTGATCCTACAGTGACCTTACAATGATTTATTTAAAGGCTTAAGGGCTGTTCTCTGGGCTAGAAAGTTTTCCACTGATACCATCTTCAGCCACTGTCAACTCTGATCTCAGGGAATGGAGTCAGATCCTGAAAATTGAAGAAAAGCAACTAATATGGCAGGTTTTAAGGCCTTGGACCTAATGGTCAGCAGGTCCAATGGTGAAAGGAATATAATTCTGAACTGGAGGGGTGCAGTGGCAGAATGCCTTATGGATCTTGCTCTGGAAACTGCTGGTAAAGTTCCCAAAGCTCTTGTGACAAATCTGAGAAAATGGGACTCTGGATAATGACACCTTGGTGTGCAACAAGAGAAAGGAGGCACTTATAAATGGGAATCATAAAAGAGGTTAAAAAAAGAAGAGGGGTGAGGGGGGAGCAAAGGCAATTGTTGCACTAAGGAAGCTGTAGATCTATTTTCCCTAGTTGTTTTTTCCCATTGCCTTCAACTGAACCAGGATTTTGTTTCTTAAATTTTAGTTTATCTGAGCATTTGAATCACAGTGACTGCTTGGGCCTTACCTTTTCCTGCCCCCCTCAATGATTCTATGTCCTGTTATACTCAGTTGGATGGGTCTGCAAGTGGGAACCCCTGCTGCTTGTTCTGGGACAGCTAGGAGCTGTTTTGTGGCTTCCTTAAGTAAAATAGACACCCAAAAGGTAGGGAAGTGCTTTTCTGTGAAGCAGTCATTGCATTAACCAAGGGAAGGGTATCTGTAATATATAAAGCACCTCTCATGCTCCCCAGATAAACCTGTCCCTCAGTTTTGAACTTTGTGTAAAGTTGAAGTACTTGGAATATTGTAAGCTTGAAAAGAATAAAGTCATCCCTTATTATAATTTATTGTTTCTGGAATAGGAATATTTTACATCTAAAATCAGTCTGGGCTATTATGGAATCAAACTGAAGCAACTAGAGTGTTACATATGGATCAAATATAGCCCATAATTAACCAATACCAGCATTACGTTATTACTGACAATTTACAATTACAGTCCATTTACACAGCACTTATTCTGTGATTATCCTACAGAAATTTGTGATAACTATCAGTAAAGCTTACATTTAAACTTTTTTTAAACAACTGAGCATGAGAATAAGATAAGCAATTGGAGAATTTTGTAGGTGTTAGAAAAATTGGTCAAGGAATTATCATCGGTATCCTTACAACTGATATTGTTACTCTTTTTCATTGTGTAGGAGCACTTTGCTAATACCTTTTGATAAGAGTTTACAGGTAATTAGTGAGCTATGACCCCTGGCACTTTAGCCTTTAAAAGCATGAACATTCAGGACAGCATAATTATTTGGATTGTTTTAAACATGCTGCTTAATGGAAATCAGTGACTTGGGATCGAAACATCTGTTTCAAGCTCAAAAAAGGAATTTCTTATGGTTTTGGATAAATTGCTTCTTGTGGCTTCTCTTAATTTTCTACTCTCACTCCTCCCCAGTTACCTAAAAATGCTTTTAGAAAAAACTTTGCTCAGGTTTTTTCCCCTCTTCCATACATGGTGCAACGAAGCAGAAACTTAAGGAGAAAATGAAGTCATGAAACCTCAGTTGACTGCAAGTAAAAAAGAAGTGAGGTGTGAAGTAGGTAAATTTTTAGTAGCTTTGGAATACAGATTCTCAGTAAATTTGTTATGATTCGTATAGTTTTATTACCTGCAGTGTTTATTTTGCAAATTATGGAGCCTTTGATACCACTGTGATGGGTGCTTTAGGAATCCTTGAGATACTAGATATATGTAAGTATGTAACCCAGGCACTGAATACCAATGCCAGAGGCATACACCAAAGGGTTTTATGTTGGTCAGGAACTAGATTATATTCTCCATTCTAGAAGGATATTATTTATTACAATAATGTCTTTCTGGTAATTTTTGAATGGTGTGCAATGAAGTATTATTGAATTAAATGCCATATAAGCTGGACAAGAAATTCAGTAGGACAGCTGTACTTGAGATGCTTTAGAATTAACTCCTTAGCTGTTATTTGGGCAGTTGTATGCAGTATGTCAGGTTTCCTAACTGAAGAATTGTTGCCTCTGAATGCATGAGGAAATATGACTTCAGGTAAACCATAGCTCCAAAGCAACTTGACACACATCTTTAGCAATGTATACAGAGGCTGAGAGAAAGGTCATCCTAACATCAGGATTGCTAGGGGAGGGAAGGTGCAGTGGTGGGAGAAAGCCAGAGTTCATTATATCAACAATAGGCTAAAAGGTAGGACAGAGATGGTAAATTATCTGAAGATTCTAATAAAATGTGTCCACTTTTGTTTACTTCAGGCCTGTCAGGATCGACTTGAATATCGTCATTTAATCTCCAGTCATTCAGTGATGGATACCTGCTATCATTATTATGGGAACCCACTAAGAAAGACAGTTATTAATGTGGTATTTCTCAAAAAAAGACAAACCAACCCAAACCAAACAAAAAACCAGAACCCAAACAAGAAGAAAAAAACCCCCAAAACCAACAAACCCTTACCATTGCAAATAATGGAGACCCATTATGCTAAAAATTAAGATGCTGCCTGAGTGGCTGGATGTTCATCCGAAAAAGCCAGAATTGTGGTAACCAGAATTTGTAGTGAAGCTCAGTGATTTAGACAAATAAACAGAGCAAATATTTGCATTTAAATTGCAAACTGAGCAAAAGCTTGTTACAGTTAAACAGGTCAGAGAGCCTCTGGATTGTGCAGTTTGATGTCCAGAACGCTATGTAGTACAATTCCATAGCCTAAGTTTAATTTAAAATGTGGTTCTCTGTGAAAATGAAAGCCTTACTTGGAACACTTGGGGAGGTATTTTTCATATGGTCATTCATATGTGTCTAATTTAATTCCACATAAATTTGCTGTGAATTCAACCACAGCCAGAAGTTGAGTTAGGCCAGTGCTGATCACTTCAATTGTCTGATCAAAATGGTTTTGATGCCTTTATTGAAAACATTAAGAGAATTAATATATCCCAGAATGAAAAGAAGAGACTGGTGGGGATAGAAATAGTAAGAAAATAGGGGATGTGTCAGAAGACCAGGTGTCTCCAATTGAAATCCTGACACAGACCTTGGGGCAATTGCACACATTAGGATTGCTTTCCTTGCAGAACTTTCATTAGGAAAAGCAAGTATCCAACAAAAATGTATTTCTCAGGGAAATTATAACCTAATTCACCTGGACAGCATCTTGGAGCTACATTCCGCTCCTTCCACACATACAGAAATCTTGTAACCTCCCCCAAGGCTTGTTTTCTCACTGATGAAGCACCCCTCCATCTCTTTCTCATGCCCTTCTCCATTTGTTACCCAGCATTTCTGGAACATTCCCACCCACATTAGAATATCCTGCCTGTGTACCCAGAAGAGAGTTTCATTCTTAGAAATCACGCCATTTAAGGGTTTCATATCAACAAACAGGGAAACAGTTCAAAGAATAATGCACATAATAGAAAATAGAGTTCTTTTTGTCAGCAGTTTTAGAAGTGGCAGAAGTTTAGCTGAACCACTGAAAGGAACTAACACTAACAAGAGGAAGATGAGCAGAAAAATGTGTTGCAGTAATCAAATCTGATTGTAATAGGAACATTAAAAAGAATCTGTGTCAGTTAAGCAAGAAAATATCTTTTTCTGGAACCACTGTTTTCTGGAGCCACTGTTAGAGCCACAGTGAAAGTCCAAGTTGTGTGCTCAGGTGGAAAGTCTAGTGTCAAAAATTACCCTAAATTTTTAAAATATCCCATAGCAAGATACCTGTTGTTGCAGCACCAAATAGGGAGTGTTGCTTATTGTCACAACTGTATTTCTGTATTCTGCCAATCAGGACTGTTCCATTCTTTTTTGGACTTGGTCAAGTCCCAGTAAGTTTTTGAGCTTGTAGTTTTCGAATGTTTTGAAATTTAAGATTGCTATACCAGAATTTGATAGAAAAATCATAAATATTTATCTGTTCAGTGAAGAGAACACCCTCTCTAATGGTGCTATGGTAGGAAAAGAAGTATTAGATGAATACTGGTGGAACTGAAATAAAACCCAGCAGAATAACATGCAGAATTTCATTGTGGCTGGAGGTATGTTAAAGGAACAACTGAAATCCTGGCGTCAGATAGGACAGAAACCAAACACTTAGTCCAGCACAGGATATTAGACAGTCCAATAAAGCTACATGATTCACAGAACCAAGGGCAGCTGCAATCTTTAATAACATGAGTACAGTCAAAGACCCTGCAGCAGAGTTAATAAGTAGATCATTGCAGACTCTGACCAAGGCCATCTCCATACTGACCTAATTGAAATCCAGAATGAAAATTATTGTAACGTGCACAGTGATCCACTTAGACCAGAGCTGGGTTGTTTCCACCTGCTCTAGTATCTCAATTTAGAATGGTAAATTAAAGCCAAAATGAGATGAGAGAACATGTCAGAAGAGAACGTGGTTCTTTAGCATGGAAGGATGACACAGATTTTAAGAAAGCTGGGCTTCTCTGGCAGCAGCACTATACTCCCATTTAGATGGGATGGCCAGTCCCCAAAACAAAAGATGACCCATTTGTCTAAGGGGTTTTAGTTGGCTGCAGGGGTATAAATTAAAAATTGCGTTGCCTGAAGGGTCTGCTCTGTAGACCTCTAAATTTTGTCTTTTTTTTCTTTTTTTTCTTCCCTCAATGTCCCTGGCCCTGCTAATTTACTGTGTGCTGGCTGGCACTGCTGTGGCTGGGACTTGGGTGTCGGCTGGGTTCCGTAACTGCACCCACTGAGAAGAGGTCTGCATGAATGTGGGAAGAGGTAGCAGTTCTTGGGCAGGCAGCTGCCACATGGTGGCTCTGTTCCTTACCCTTGCATGAGATCATCCTGTCTGGAGCCCTCACCGACGGTGGAGAAAGCTTTCTCCCCCCTTCCTGAGGGTATTTTCCACTTCCTTTTCCCTTTCTCAGGGACTGTTGTGACCATGCAGATCTAGAAAAACCACAAAGGGTCTGATCTAGCTGGGCCATTGTGCATTGATGAGCAGAAGATTCGTAGGAGAAGTGGGATGCTAGCTGTGCCCTATACCTCTGGGTGCTCATCAGGCAAGGGCAGGATTTGAATCTTGCCTCCTGAAGCACCCATGCATTTTGCACTGCACTGGTGTTCAATTAGAAAAAAAAAAAAAATATGAATAATCTGGAAAGGTTCCTGGTTTGCTGTCCTGACTGATGTTCCTGGTTGCACCACGGCATGGTTTTGGTGAAGAGTGTGACTTACCTTTGCTCATTCGTAGCAAGACCTTAGCCAATGTGTCATATAAGGAAATGTGGGAAGGAAAAGTGAAAAAAATGTTGCTGGGGATTTACTGTGAAAAACAAGTGAAGAGTTGGCCTCTGCTACTTGCAATAGCATTTGTGTCATTCACACTATTTGTGCATCCATCTATGACTACCAGAGTTGTGTGTAACAGAAGTTTGAACAGTACAGAGAAGGGTGATGAGCACAACTCCCATATGCAGATAGATTCATAAGGTTGTGATAGTATAGTGCAGTAAGTAAACATACAAGAATGTAGCAGAAGTAGACCTAGGCATAATACAGGTGATTCTTCCTATTTGTTTTAGAAAAATAGTCAGCAGGAAAACTAACCACACAGCCTAGAACCAGCTTGGGAAGCTCAGCTGCTAGGTAATCTTTTCAGAACCAAAAGTATCCACAAAGTAAGATATTTCTGGATGCATTCTTTTTATACCATCCAGTAAAGGGGAGTTTCTTGTGTCTTTCTTAAAAGTATTGGTGTCTTTCATTATCAGAATAAATAGGCCATTTGACTGTTCTTGTAGCCTGGGTTGACAAGTTGTATGCTTAATATTTCATCTTTCTTTAGGTTTCATTCAAAATTAATTTGGTAAACCTTTTACTCAAATGCTAAAGGATTTGTGCCAATTGCATGAATTCCTGTTGAACAGAATCTAGGTTAATGGTGCCCCTGCTCACCTTGCACACACTGGCTGTGACTAGGCAAAGTTGTTGGCACATGTGGGTGCATGCGCTTGATATTTGTTAACAATGAATAATCTACTGGTAGATTTTGCAAAGCTCAAGTTTTCATTGTTTTTAGATTTTTACTAGTGGCTTGGGGAAAGAAAGGGAGGAACGGCTGCGAATAAAAATGTAATTGCTCAGAATCTCGTTCTCCAAGTGTTGTTCTGCGTTTGAAAGGCAGATGTTCCCTGATCTGCAAACTGCCCATACCGATGGCCTCTTGCATCATGCAGTGCTGCTGATTCTTGTGATTTACCAAGACTGTCATCACTTTGCTTGTTTCTTCCCTTGTGGTTTTGGAGGAGGGTTTAAGAATAAGATCTTAAGGTTAAACAGCAAGAAGAAGTGGGAAAATGAAAGTCTGAAACATATCACTTTAGAAGTCCTCATGATCTGCAATGTAAGCTTGTGTTTTGGGATGGAGGTTGGAAAATGGACAGAGGCTCCCTGAGCACTCACGGCACTGGCAGCACCAAGCACTGCAGGCAGGTGAATCTTCTGCCTTGTACTGCGGTTTTTGAAAGTACAACAAAGGATGAGAGCGCCAGGGTGGCTGTAGAGGGTTGATGTGAAATAGTTGGTGAAGAACCAGGAGCGCAAAGAAATCTTCCTGGCCCCTGAGTACACGTGTATCATAGAATCCTGGCTTTAGCTGGGAAATGGGGAAGGTTTTAATTTAAAATTTGATTTAAGGGAAAGAGACTTTTTCATTAGTGTAGCAGTCACTCAGTTGGGAGCTATTGGAAGAAATTAAAATACATTTGGCAATCTGTATGCTTCAAGCAAGAATGGGATCTATCCATCTATTCATCCACCTTTCTGCCTAATCACACAAATTCCATGATATCTAGCATTATGTTTCCCTTTCCTGAACTGCTGCAAAATCTGACTTCCTGAAACCCCACTGAAAGGAGAAAGTTTTTTTTTTAATATGGTCAGTGTAAACCAGTCTTTTTTTTTGTTTGTTTGTTTGTTTGTGGGGTTTTTTTGTGTGTTTTGTTGGGTTTTTTTTGTGTTTTTTTTGTATTGTTGCTGCTTTCTGCCATTAACATAGGATCATTTTTTCCCTCAGTCAGCTGAAAAAACACCCTGGAAAACATTATTGTGGGTTTTTTTTTGTTTGCTTGTTTGGTTAGTTTTTGGTTTTTGTTTTTTGTTTTTTTCTTTTGGAGGAGGGGAGAAGGAGGCAGAAGAAAAGCAGGCAGAAAGAAATAAATTTAAGTCAGGCAAACCTTGATGAAAAAGAGGGGAGAGTGTTTTGGGGAAGAGTGTGTTTTGTACATAGCCCTGTTTTGATATGCAGTTACCTCCTTTCTCACAGAGCTTAGCATAAACTTTTGTAAGTTCTGGGTTTTGGGTTTTTTTTTTCCTTTTGTCAAAAAAAATTATGAAAGTGTCGCTTTTCCTTTGCTGTTAATTCAGGAGAGATCCTCAATTCGAGCAGGGCACATTTTCATGCAAATACAGCAGCACAGTTTCCAGCCCCCTAATAGCTTCTTACAAATGATGTGCCATTACAACGAGGTTTATTTAAACAAATTTAATACATCTTTAATCAAGCTGGAGAGCATTTTCAAAGGTCACGCTCCAAATCAGGATCACTGTTCAGAGCTTATCAAAGTATTAGCTTAAGGGGGAGGGAGAATTATTTCTTGGACAAGTAATTTTAGGCAAATCTTTATTTACATTTTTATTCAGTTATTAAATTTTATTCCTTTCCCTCCTCCTCCTAGTCTCTCCATTTATGAACCTATAAGAAAGTCTGTAAATGGAGCCATAAGGATATCACAGCAGTTACTATTTCCAGGGGCTATTCCTTTGAATCTAGTGGGCCTATAAAAGCAAGGATGAAGTCACTTTCTTTTTTTTTTTTTTTTAATCACAAGATATGTGTGTACATTTCATACAACAAGCTCTTGCCCGAGGATCTGATATTAGGATAAATACATGATTAGATATATTTTAAATTAACAAATCAAGTTAAAAACAAATTCTGAGCATATTGAATATTTAAAAGTGCTTGCATGCTCCTGCTGCAAAAGGACAATTGTCAATGTTAAGTCGCATTAAAACTAATGGGAACTGCACTAATGTACCGAGGTAACCCACCTCAGTTCACACTTCCGGTATCGTTTGTTAGGCATATGTCTTTAAAGAGGTCACAAATGTTTTAAGTTGTACGTAACCAGACTTCTGTGGGTAGGGCTTGGTGTCTTCAGTGACAGCACCTCACACTGGTTTTAGCCATGTGCTCTACAGTTAGTGCTCTCAGAGCCCACGCTTGTGTGCATAAAACTCAATCATTTGGCCTCTGCTGTACAGAAGTGACTAATGAGGCACCAGGATTAAAGAAGTGAACTCTGTAAGTGCACACAGACAGAAATACTTCTGAGATTTTAATGCTCGTTAGACTGAGGAGCTTTCAAAGTTTTCAATATGGGGAAGTAAAACTGGGCATCTGAGCAGATAATAAAAACAGCTTGCACAGGCTCTGTTAATTCTCTTTTTAAGGCTCACCTTGCAGCAAGCATTTGGTAATAGGGTTAAAAAGGAACTATGCTGAGGTAATGAAAAGACACTCCTAGAAAGCTGTTTTTGCAGACCACTGACTTGATTGGTTGCTGTGAAGAGTTATTTTGCACCCCAGCCTTCAACAGTTGCCAAAAATCTTTGTGTCTGTCACGTGTGGCATCCACAAGGCTTGCAGCTCAATAGGCAAGGGAGTATGCAAAACAAAGTGTACTCATATCACCCAGTTTTCACTGATTTATGAACTGGTAGTTCTCCCTTAATGCTTTTGGCAAAACAAAGATGCAGATGTGGCATCCTAAGCATCAGTCTGGGTACATTTGCTCTTTCTTCTTCATAAGAAGAAGAAAGTAACTCATGGAAAAATGTCTGTTATCATTTGCATTTCTAAATTACGTTAACTTAAAAGTCTTTATGAAAATGGGCAAACAAGTATCTGTCCAGATGTTCAGCTGCATATAAGCATCACAAGACACAAATGTTGCTCACAGATTTGTTGTTGAAAACCATAGGTATCTTAAGGCTTCCACGATCAGAGAAAGAAAATGAGAATAACATTCCCACTGATTCAGATAAAGAAGGAAGACAGTTGATATGGTGGGGGCCAGTGGCACAGCAGCCAATATCCTGTGTTGAACAGTTAGTTATGTACTGTACACAGTCATCTGCTGAACAACAAAATCAAAATGTAAGCTTGGCCAGCCTAGGTGGGGAAAATGTGTGGTAGTATTTCAAAATGAATCTCTAAGAAACGCAACAAGCTCGTAAATTTTTTTCTTCACCACCCCTTGAGGTCACACATATTATTATTACCCTTTGCTTGGCTACAAAAATTCTTTTTTTACCAACAGTTCTGTGGTGGGTTGACCCTGGCTGGACACCTGATGCCCACAAAAGCATTGCTGTCACTGCCCTCCTCAGGTGGACACAGGAGAGAATATATAGCAAAGGGCTCATGGATCGAGATAAGGACAGGCTTACTTCTCAGTTACCATTATGGGCAAAACAGGCTCAATTTGAGAATATTAGTTGACAGGGAAAAATCACTCATCAGTTACCATCCTGGGCAAAACAGGCTCAATGTGGGGATATTAATTTGTTAGCAGTCTAATGGAGGATAATGAGAAATAAAACTAAATTCTAAAACACCTTCCCAATTTTCTTGACCTCCTCTCCCCCAGCAGCACAGAGGGATGGGTAATAAGAGGTGTGATCATTGGACACATTGTCTCTGCAGCTCCTTCCTCCTAAGGAGAGGAATCATCACATGGGGGAAGCTTCTAGCAGCTTCTCATAGAAGCCACCCCTGTAGATCCCCGCTACCAAAATGTTGCCACGCAAAACCCAATACAAGCTGGTCAGTAGAGAGAAGCGCAGGTGTGAATCTGGGTTCAGTTGAGTAACATATATTCTAATTAATGTAGTCTAGTTCCTTGCTCTGCATTTGCAGAATACCATGGCAGGTAACATGACATGAAAAAGTGCAACCCGTTTCTGGAGACATGCTGTATATAAGGGGAATGTGAATATTTTTATCTGAAGCAGTTAGTATTCACAAAATAATTCACCCAAGAATTTTCTATATGTATTTTTTTTTTTTTTTTTTCAACTTCCAAATGATGCTTTTCCGTAATGGTTATGGATTTTTACTTATTTGGGGTTTAGTAATCATGAATGGTTTTTAAGTGATGATATTTGATGTCCACACTTTGTTGCTGGTGACATAAAGGATGTGATACTGTTTCCTTTCATTGCTTAGAAGGGCCTTTTAAGAAGGAGGACTTGAAGAAACTTTGAACTTCTGAGCAAGTTTATAGAGCAGTACCAGATCACTAGAATTAGAGAGCATCAAAGGACATTTAAGTGCTTGAAAGGTCTGGACTTCCACTTCTCTGTTGTTAATGGGACTGTGGATTCAAAACCCGTGGTTTCTGAGACTTTTGCTTAATCTTTCCTTTTTTTTTTTTTTTTGCTCATATGAAACATTCCTTAGAGGGTGAAAAAAAAGAAAGCAATGAAAAAAGGGGATTCTTTTTGAAATGTAATAACTATGCATAGACTTTAGGCTGAGTTTTATCTTAGCCATGTGGCATCATGTTTGCTTATTTGAGGATAGCTTTACTTGGCAATCAGTTGCCAATGCAGCACATTCAGTAGCCCCTGGGGTGAACACTAGCACCCAGAGCCTCAGCCCCTGCCCATGACCCTCCTATGGCTGGTGCTGCATAAGCACAAGATAAAAAGACTCCTTCTAGTCCAGAGGTCATGAAATAAAAGGAGTATGCCAGGGGAATGTAGAAAATTTAGTAAACTTTGGTAGACCTTGAGGTAGATTTAAGTATGCCAGCACCAAGCCATAAAAAAAGTTAAGGAAGAAAGGATAAGGAGAAATAGCTGCAGAAGGCATAAATTTTGGGGCTGTACAGCTAGAAATGATCACACTAGGACATCAGACCTTTGTTGGTAATTGCAAGATGGAGGTACTGAGCTGAAGGTTAAATGAAATCCTGTTTGTCATATTGAGAGCAGCATATCCCCACTCTGGTGAAATGATGAGAAAAGAACAGTTTGGAGCTCCTATAGTTTTCCTTTCTGCTGGTCTTAGGTTTTGTGGTGAACTTCTTGCCTACAGGTACAGTGAGATTCCACATCCCTGCAAGTTCAAGTGACACTTGAGAAATAGTTATCCTACCAGGTCATGCATCTATTTCTTTTTCTTGGTATTTAGAAGTTTGTAAGAAGGTCAGTCTTAAAAGTCTGTTCCGTGACACTTTATAAATTACACTATTGGCATACTTTTTTTTCATTCCATATTTGTACTATGTTGGGTTTAGTTCCTTCTTTGTTTTCAACAGTGTACATGCTTTTTGTATTTGAATATCAATTCTTAGGAATATGTAGTTTGATCTTAATGGGTTGCTTGACCTCTTTTGGCTCCCACCTCCCAGCTGGGAGTAGCCAGAATTTTCTTCCTCCGGTTCGACAGGCAGTGCATCCTCCCAGTACGTGCTTGCATGTATACAGTAAAATATTAATGCAAATAAAGCTCTCACCACTATTTACAGTATATATGGAAGATGTAAAATAAAATCATATGCTGAAACAGAATAAATTCTAATTCTCACCTTGTCCTTAAGAATGTACAGAAAAGAAGTCGTGATTAAAACCCAGCTTCAACAAAAATAAAATGGAAAAAAAAATATCACCACTGCCACTTTTCTCCAGGTTTCTCTTGGATTCAACCATTGGAAATGTGTGTTTGTGTATTGAAGACTGGAAATATGCAATATTGAAGCCACTTACTGTTGTGTTATTTTCTGTTAAATTGTATTTTTTTTTTTTAAGAAATAAATCTAGAATGTTTGAAGTTTTAATGTTCTGTTCTGAAATTATGTAATCACAATGGAGTGTTTTGAGCAATCTAAACCTGTTCTCATATTATACATTCAAGAAATTGTATTCAGCTTGGGATAGGACTCTTGTTTTCAGAGCTCAAAATTTCAGGATAAGATGAGAAAATTTACTTTTCTTCCCTTTTTCTTTTGTTTCTATTATTAGAAATACCTAAATTTAAAAGCTTTATCCAGCTAAAGGTAACTGTCAAATGGCTAACATTTAGAATGTTAGTCTCCTGTTCTTTAAAACTTCAAAAACCTTCATCTATCAGTAATGACGTTTGTATCAACAGTGTTAGAACTATGTGATTTGGGTTTGAAGAAAGAAAATATAATGGTTAAAGTAGTATTATGGGCACATGATGCATGTGAATTGCATCTTCCAGTGGGTTTATGCAGTTCTGACAATATTTCTAAAATTCTTGTCCTTTTTATGCTATGTGACAAAATTATATATAAATTAACTAAGTGCCCTTTTGATCTTATTTTGCTTCTCTTAAATACGGAGTGTTTTGGGAAGAAAAAGCAAACAAAACAGGACTGTTGCTACTGTAAGCCCTAAGGGTTCTTTTAGAGATGCACTTAGTTGAATTAGACCAGATAGGTCAGCCACTATGCAAACAGCATCCAAGGCCTTTCAGGACTGCATGGCCCATCAGGCAGTCAATAATTTTGACTAGATAGTGCTTCAATATGCTCTGGTAGAGTTAAGAAGACTCTTAGGAAATAACCAAAATAGCAGAAACATAATCATCCATATTTGTTCTCCGAACATAGTGTTCTGTCATGTACAGTGATAAATGCTTAACACATATTCTGTAATGCTGCCATTTATTCATTGTAATAATCTGAAGAAGTGATGGTTATTATTAGCTAAAGGTATTGAGCATCATAGCTGAGAATTTTTTAAATGTAAATGCAGAAGAGGAAAACACAAAGAGTGGGAATTCTTCACAACTGTGATATTAAATTTTTGCAGCTGGAAATTTTGAAATTTAAAGAATGAAAATTAATTTATCAGTGTTAACTTAAGTGCGTTGCACAACATGACAAATAAAATGGATATTTAGTCAAAAAGAGAGCAGTAGGAAATGGATAAACTAGATTAGATGTGGTTTAGTCAAAGTACTAAGTACATGCATATAAAAAAATAATACTGACCTGCTGAAAAGAAGGAAAAGCACCTCTAATGATGTTGATCTCATAACTACTTTTTAAACATTATAGCCCTCATATACCTTTTTATATGAAGTTCAAGGTTACAGCCTGTGCTATAATTGAAATTTCAGGAGTTTCACCCAGTTTTCTATATTTTCTTGTGAAAAGATTGATATCATTTCCTTCTTTTAGCATACACATCCAGAAATAAGATGGAGATGGCCATCCAGAAGTGAGGTTTAGCATGTGAAATTAAAAGCTACATGTAATTTTAAAAACAAAAGTTCCAAAGAATAGTACAAGTTCTTTGTAGGTTTTTTTCTGACAGGTCAGAAATCTGTTTTGAATGAATGCTTTGTTTGTTATGGAGTAGGCTTGAGGTCCTGAAGTCAGGATACTGACAGTCACATCTTTGCGGAAAATGTTTCACAGCTTGCAGGAGGCAACGTTTATGCTTCAGTTTATAGCTCTGGGTCCTGTTCCGAATTTCCACATTACCTTAGTGGGAAATTATGATAAAGTTTGCCATCCATCTGTGAACCCATGTCCTTCGAAAAAAGGCATTTCTGCTTTTGTTCAAGTTTCTTCCCCTTTCTGAAGGACACAAACCAGTGTGGATACCCATTCTACCATATATACACTAATCATTATAAGATATCGTGAAAGAAATACTTTTCATCTGCAGGGTCCTACAGAATAGTGCTGGTCCAAATGAAATACAGTTTTTATTCTGTAGCCCCACCAGTGGTTTTGTGTCACTTTACCTGTCTCAAGCCCAATCTTATAGTAATCTAGTGTCTCTGTTTTATGTGCCAGTGCTAAAATCCAACCATCACACTTAACCTAAGTTTTATTTCAGTCTCTTTGCCTAGAGTTGCATAAGGATTTGGGGAAAAGGTTCAGTTTACCATAAGTGTTTCCATGTAGAGGTGCCCTAAACTTCTTCAGCATTTGAAATCTCTGGGGAGATCAGGTCTGTGCCCAAAGTTTAACAGACCCAGTTCCTGTAGCATTTTCTTCAGAAAGCTGCTGCCTGTCTTTCCTCTCTTTTGCCCCTTTAAATGAATCTTGAGTTTTATTTTGATCTCTGATTTTGGGAACAGAGGGTCGTTGCTTCTCTTGTGATAGCTATTGCAGTTTGGAGATTATGCTAAGAATACTTATTTCTTAACAGCTCTTGGTTTTTTGGTGGGTTTTTTTGTTTGTTTTTGTTTGTTTGGTTTTTTTTTTTTTCCCCTTGCAAAATTCTGGCATTACTTTTTCTCTTGTGTCTAATTTGTTCACTGCCAAACTGCCAACAGGATAGCATGTACCTTCTCCTATTTTTTGGCTAAAAGTAATTTCCTCAGTGGTGTTGTAAAGTCCCATGGGTGGACTCTGCAACTAACTGATCTGCATCTGGTGGGAGAGAGATAGGAGGATAGAATAAAACCCAACCAAACCCTGTATGCAATGCACCAGCAGTGATCTCAGAAAAGGGGTATTGACAAATGCTTAAGTACTTGGTACATAGACTGAAAGAAAATATACCTTAATTTACAGATCAAAAAGGCTATAGAAATGCCAGCCTGAGTAGGTGATGAAGAAGAAATTACTCCAAAGCTGCTTGAGTTGCCAGTGTGGGAGGTACACGCAGGGAGAAGACAGAGCCAGGAGATGAGATAATCAGTTCATATCCTTATCGCCTTCAAGACAGTAGCAAAATGCTCTCTCAGTGGTGTGAAATGTTCACCAAGGAGTTCAGGATCACATGCTGAGACAGAGGATGCTAATAGATGCTAACAGGTCAACTCATAAAGTCTGTGTTCAGGCATCAGTGACTTAGTAAGGGAAAGTTTGTCCTGAAATACTTGGAAACTGTCCATCTAAAGCCTTCAGGAATTAGTTGGTGGAGGAAAAAATACCCTTTGCTGTAACCATTTCTCCCACCTTATGCTCCCAGAGGTCTCACAAACACAGGCAGAGGTCTCGGAGAGCTTTGGATGGTTGTTGATGGTTTGTTGATGGAAGGAAGAAATCAAAAGCTGGCTTCCCAGCCAAGGGAGCGTGAGAGGGACCTCAGCAGCATGAAAATAAGTGAGGCTGTAGAGGGAAACGAGGTGATACGTAACAAGAGTAATTATTCTAAAAAAAACTTATTCACTCATGTTTTTATTATAAGGACATTAGAGAAGACAACTCAGAAGAGAGGAATGAGCCATCTGCTGTTGCCCTCTCTCCATGTGACTCACTCCATGCTCCTTCAGGGAAACTATCACTGTTCTTACTGGATATGGAGAAACATCCTGGTTTCCCACATTTTAAATCAATCTCAGGTTTAAGTGAAGGTGCAAGCTTAAAAGTTATTACAGCTCCACTGTTTCCCCTGATAAATTACATGAATAACATTTGAGACAATGCATTGTTAAATATTTATGTCTAGTACTATAGAACCAGAAAAAGCACAAGAACCCCTAGAAGAATAAATATATTTACCTAAATAAATTACTAAGACAAATATACTCCTATGTGCTCTGTACCAATAAACAGTAGGTATTCACTAAATTGTGGAATATAAATGGCTCATTTCCTCTAAATGTACACTGAAAGATCTATAACATGTTACACATTTCCTGTGCTTTGCATATATATTTCAATATTCATCATGAAAAGGCTTGCTTATGTGTCAATATACATTACTTTGCATACATTAAGAAAATATTTTTTTAATTTTACCATTACAGATGTGCTTTACTGTTGGGGGGGGTGGCAAAGCAAAGGCCTTATTTCATGATTAACCCTTTCATGCCTCGTCCTTTTTTATCAATGTGACATTTGCACAAAATGAATTGCTTGCTTAGACACAGCTAACTAAATAAAAGCAGGCCAGAGCTGATAGTATGAAAAATGGATTTTCATTACTGTTTCATTGATTCTTGTAAATAAGGGCCTGAGGCCTGCTCCAAAAAGGCTGCAAACAGTAATAATTTAATCTGAGGTGACATAGACCAAAATGTATGTGGACAAAAATCATCCTTGAATATTAAGCAACAGCCTCAAGACAGAGAAAAGTGTTGCAGGCAAATTTAAATGTATGCAGATCGGTGGGTAACATATTTAAAAACAGAAATTAAAGATTCCTGTCATAAATCACATTTGCTGCCATGGATATGCCTTGTTATGCTGGCGTTTAAGAAAACCTGAAAGGTTAAGGCAGTTGGTGCATTAAATTGTACAAGGATAATTAATACTTTTCTTGTGGCTATTTATAAGAAATGGAAAATATAGTTAGATCAGCTGTGGCACTGTAGTAATTTGAGGGGGAAGAAATGAAAGTATGAGTCAATAGTTTTAACTGGACAAATGTCAAATTCTTAATGATGCAGTATCCTAATTTGGAGGCATTTTGAAAGTTGTCTATGAAAAAAATAGAAAAAAATAGTCCATTATTCTGTTCCACATATAATTTGTTTGCCTTTCAAACCTTCTACCTTGTTTAATAATAAAAGCGTAATAATTTATCCAATTGCTGTTTAAAAAAATTTGAACCTGTTCCATGGAAGCAAAGTGCAAATCAGCTGTTGACTCTAGAATCATGAAGTTTGTTTTCTCTTAGACATCTTTTAATTAAAACCACCACTATATTTTGCCATAAAAAAAGCCTGAAACCACATGTAAGAACATTATTTCAGCTGTAGTACTTTGACTTATTACAGTAGTACCTAGTGCTCAGGATGGCTCGTAGCAAGACTAATGTAGAAAATAATATTCCCCTTCAACCTGCTGAAGCATTAATCCTTTTTTTCTTTTTCTTCTCCTTTTAACATGAGGTCACATTCACACAAACCCAACCCAACTACTGTAATTCCCCAGAGGAAAATATTCCTTCATCACTCATTGAGCTCAGGTTTATGATTGTCCTATTATTTAAAATTCTTATTTTTCTTTTTTCTTTGCTTTCATGAATAAAAACAATAAACTTTAGTTGTATCAAACATTATTAAAGGGTCTCAAAGCAACAAGACAGAAGGTTTATATAACCAAACTCTCTTAATATAAAGGAGTTGTATATTTTCAGATGTCACTGCCATTCATCTCTCCTCTATTCCTCTCTCTCTCTGCCTCCCTTAAGCTAGGAATAAAGATCCTATTTAAAAAATCTCACCAGCATGTAATAACTTTTCACCTGTTTCATGAAAAGTTAAACATTTGGAATACAATTTGCCTCACTATTATTTTTATTCTAACTGAAAACAGGAAGTATTTCTTCAGAAGGGAAAACAAAAAAGGAAAGTCATCCAAGAAATCTGTTTTCAATCTGAAAATTAATGTTGTGGTGGGGGAATGTCTTTCTTTCACCTCCCTGAATTTCTGACCTGTTTGGAGAATGTTTTACTTGTTTTTATAACAAAAATTAGATTATTATTTTTTTTAAATTTTATCCTGGTTTTGATTTGTAAATATTCCTGAAAATTGCCATGTCTGCATGCAGATCTTTGGAAACAAAGATTAACAATTTCTTTTCACAGCTCTAGCTAGAACACTCTGTCTTTGGCAAGTTTCTGTTTGCAACAAACAAAATGTGATATTTTATAGGTTATAATATTCATCATTGCCCCAATGTGTCATTGGTATGTGGTGTCACACCCTGCTACTTTCTGGACAGTGTTTCCGATTTGATTGTGACAAACCTTTTCTTAAAAACTGCACTATAAAGAAAAAAAAAAATTATAAGAAATCAGCCTACTCTAAAATAAAGAAAAATTCCTATTTCAGAGGATTACTTTACGAATAAAAGCTTGAGTGTGAAGTACATTTAGTATGCCGACTTTCCAAGAATTATCTTGAAAATAATCCAAGTTCAAAGGAAAAAAAAAAAAAGTGTGAAATCAGAAATTTCACAATTCAAAAACAACAGCTTTAAAAAGCTTCCATCAAAATGGAGAGATGGAAAAGTATCCCTTTGTAGTATTCCTTTGTAATATTCCTTGCACAATAATGGTGATTTAGCAAATGTGGTGGGTTTGGTGATACTAGTATTCTTTCTTTCTATTTTAATATACAATATCTTCTGCAATGATGTGCATGTCTGAATATCAGAAGCTGAGCTGGGTATGGACTTTTCTGGTTTGTATGTTAAAAAAAGGAATAGTATAATGATCTGTTGAATGAAAACATTTATATTTAGTCACACTCTACTAATTCATGAACGATATCTTCATAGTTGAAAAATCTCCTACATTATAGGCAATCAATAATTGGTTGTATAGGTCAGAGCCTTGTAGATTTAATTTTTTTTTTAATAGAAACAAAATGTTTCACAGCCACTCTATCAATAAAAGTAGAGTTTATCTCTGGTACATTTTATCTCTGGTACAAAGCACATTTTACGTACAATAACTATAAACTGTGTAAAGTTATTCAGATAATGGTATGTTCAGCAGAAGGAAAATGTCCCAAGCATTATACTTTGATCTGAATAAGCATTCAAACTGAAAAGAAAGATGTGAAGGCTCACATTCACAGGGCAAACAATTATTTTCTCTTTTAAAATTTTTTAACTAGTAAACAAACAGTGAAGAGTCACAAGATCCAAATAGCCTGTAAATCTCACCCTAGGATTTTAAAAAGTGGTTTGAATGCAACTGTGTTTATTTTGCCTAGACATCTGCCAGTGCATTTTAGGCTGCTTCTGATCGGTAGGACTGAGCAAATAACTTGTAATTATGAACGTTTTCCTTGAATTTATACTATATTTTCTGTTTATGAAATATGTGAAGAAGATCATGACATTTTCAAATGTCTTTATTATTGAAAGTTATGTATTTTTCCATGCCTTTTTTTTTTTTCCTGTGGGTAGTATTCACTTTTGTGTATGCGCAAGGACTAGGCAGTACTTAGACCCCACTTAAATCTTCAAAATATGTCTTCTGCCAAGGGCTGATTTTCATGCAGAGTGAATCATGTATTTGATCATATTGATATTCATTGTCCTATTCAAACAGATAGTTACAGGAGACAAGTTGTAATGTAGCAGTGCCGTATAAATGTCCGGATGTGCAGTCTGGCAGTTGTAAAGGAGCCACATGTAAATCAGGCTATTTCTATAAATAATGCACGGCTCTTAGAAGTAAAACTTAAAAATCCAGAGCAGCAAATTAAACTGTTGTTAGTATGTTAACTCTCAGCAAACACAAGGCTACCTATGAGCTACATAGGTTTGTATAGCTACATGGTTTTCCCCTGTCACATCCCAAACAGCAGTTTTCACTCTGTCATCAGTGATTGTATTAGGAAGCCGATGCTGTAATACTTTTTCTTTTTTATTTTTTTTTTTTTTCTTTCTTTCTTTAAGACAAATGTTCTTTTTCATCATGTGTCTGGAAGACCTTCATATTAATTGACACACTATCACTGTTGTTCTAGGAAAATAACAAACCCAAACAGTGCTTTGAACCTATCTTTTGCAAGACTGCAGGCTTCTTCAGTGTGTGGAGGAGACCACAGTGCTACAAAAGCAATAGCTCTATGGGCAGTAACCTTTTCCAAAGCCAGAGCCACTGGGAGGGCAACAGGCACAGAAACAAGGGACAAATGGTAGCCACAACTTCCGCATCAGAAATCCTCAAATCATGCCACAGAGAAGAGGTTCATTTAGGTAGGAATGAAGGGGGTAAATGGATGCACAAAACAAGAAAAATTGCTCTTGCCTGAAAAACCTGAGGTCAGGCATGATTTTGACCATGTTAATTTCTCTCTTCACTTAGACTAACTCAGGCCTCAGTTTTTCACGCCAAATCACCAAGGCCTACACCTCTCTCTTTAATCCTTTTTGGCAGTTTCTCCCTCTTATGAGAGGCCTTCTTAATTGGCTGTTCTTCAGGCCAAATGTGAGCTTTCTCTGCTTCCCTAAGCGCCAGGGATCTTACTTCAGTGTCCACTCCCATTAGATGACTCCCATTACTAGTTCCACCTCAAGCATGATTCATGAAGTTTAAAGCCAAAGGGAATGATTAGATCATCTACTCTGACCTCCTGTATATCACAGGCCATTAAATTTCATTGAGTTACCTCTGGATTGGTCCCAATAAGTTTTGTTTTTCTCAAGAATATCTTGGAGAAATCACCCGATTGTCATTTGGAGTGATCAGGGACTGGATCATCCCCATTTCATGGATTATCCCTGCAGTGAATAACAACCAATTGTGACCAAAGGAATTCCGAAAAGCATGAAAACATGCTTTTTTGTTAATTTCTAAATATTAAGTAGTACCCTACACCTAGTGGATGGATAAAAATCTGTTACAGTGCATATACTGTTTCACAGAAGCTCTATAGAAGCATGATACATTGAATGTTAAAGGATGGTTTTAGCTTAGAAATGATTCTGGGTTGGTTTTTTGTTTGTTGTTTTGTTGGGTTTTTTCTCCCCCAATATTCTGTCTTTTTTTTTTTTTTTTTTTTTTTCCAGTGGTATAATAGACTCAAGAGAATTATTTTTGTAAGATTTATTTTTTAATATGTTTTAATTATCTAATTTAAGATCAACCTAGAAGTTGATCAGTAGCCTGTCTCCAACAACAGACAATAGAAAATTGTTATGGAAAATGATAAGAATAGGTCAGAGAGAGAGAAAGTCCCCTTGGCATATTCTTGCCAGTCGTGCCTGTGAATTAGAGACCTCTGGAAGCAGGGGTGACATGAATGTCACTGTATCATCACATTGTGTTTACTTAACTGTTGACATTTATTGGGTAAGTAGTCCAGTAATTAATGTAATCCTATTTAAAACTTATGTTTTGTCCTCCACATCTTCCTGGTGAGTTCCACAGCTCAGTTATGCAATGTGTCTGAAATATTAAATTTTGTAACTGCGCAGCTTGATACCTGCTTTTCTAAGTGATGTCAACTTCTTGCTTTATTAGACGCTATCGAGTATGGGTATTGGTTTGTTTTGGGGTTTTGTCTTTTTTTTTTTTTTTTCGATGGCTCACTGCACCCTACATACTGCAGTACAACTTTGTCGTACTCAGACTTTATCAGTGCTTACCTATTCCTTTTCTTTTCTTGCAAAATGAGTCAAAGCTCTGATTATCCTCATTTGCCCTTCTTTATTCCATTTCAATGTCTGTTACATGCTTTTCAAGGTGAGAGTGATCAGGAAACTGGGATTTCAGTATTCAAGATACGGGCACACAGCAGGTTTAAAAAATGTAATTATGTTTGTGCTTGTTTTCTCTTTCTCTCATAATAATTCCTAGCCCTATTTTACCTTCAGAATGTAACTGATCATTGAGATGCCACCTATTTGTGACTTATTGACTGCAAAACTTTTCTCTAGTTCTAACTTTGATATTAGCTACATGCATCTTATCCTGTAGAGAAAGTCTTTGTATGTAGAATCATCGAATAGTTAGGGTTGGAAAAGACCTTAAGGTCATCTAGTTCCAATCCCCTTGTCAGGGGCAGGGACGCCTCCCACTAAACTATGTCAACCAGTATGCCTGAAATGGTTTCATATAGGAGATGAAATAATCACTATTTGTTCAAGTGAAGCTATCCTGATGATGCCTTTGACACTACTGTGATCTGGCTGTTTACTAGTCTTCTAGTTAAAAAGTTATTAACCGTGTCCTGAATTTTATCCAAAAAAGGCTGCATCAGATGACCAAAAAATGATCTTAACTTTTATACTTTCAGTTGCCATTGAAATGGAGCCCTTCAGTAGTTAAAACACAAACACATTCCAACTAAAGCACCTAGAACAAAGCTAGAAAAATTTGTAATTCTCATATATAAATAGACTAGTTAGCTCTGAAAAACAGTGTAATACATTTGTTTTTGCACAGGAAGAAGGAGCTCGTTACATGTTGGTACCTCCCCTCATTTTAGACCCATGTGGAAATACATGTGTTAAATAACCCACCACTGCAGCAATATACTCTATTTATATTTTTTATAAAGTAATATTCTGGTACTTTGAATGGTTCACAGAAGCACAAGAAGTCATTAACCTAATCCTCCACATAACATGATGTAAATCATATAAGATGTCATGCATTTTTAGAGGAAGTATTATTTTGAGTGAATACAGACATAGCTATTTGGCATGATTTCTTGAAGGCAATGGGAGTGTTATGACCCAGAAAATGCGCTGCATTTATTGCTTTGACTCAGGATGTCATGAAGCTTCACATAAAAATGGAAGTTTCAACATAACAACTTAACAACAACAAAAAAAGTTAAATACCAGGAATGTCTTTGTCTAGCTCTAGGATTGGGCTGAAGTAAACATTCCAGGCCCTCGTATTCATGTCTTCACAAAGAGTCACTTTAAAAAAGACGTAGCACAAACCAGAAATTACTTCTCCATGGAGAAAAAAATAAATTAATGGTAGCACTTCCAGGGCTTTTAGATTACTTTTTCTTGAGAATATGAAAAATAAAATTTGAGTAATTACTAAAAAGACAGTGTATGTGATTAATTTTTTGTCATCACAGCTGTCTACACAAGGTCTTAGAAGTCTTCCTACTCTTGTACCTGCTTGGGTAATAAAGATGCAGCCCATATATAGCCAGATCCAGAGCTTGCTGAAATCATGGGGAGGCTTTGGAATTATTCCAGTATTCTTGGATGCAATCTGCAGATGTAGTCCTACAAATCAGGATGTAGTAATACCTTTCATATGAGTAAAGTCATATTTCTCATGGAAAGTGAGATATGAGCATAGATGCTGCATGTTTGGGGTATTAGTTCAGAGAAACTGAGTAATCATAAGCAAGTTCCTGGCTGTGTCCACTAAGGAAGCAGAATACTTGCAACCTCAAAATGGTAAGTGGAACTCATTACAATTTCCTTTGGAAGAGTTACAATTCATTGATTTGAGCTCACCTGGGAGCTTCACTAGAAAATCTTTTATATTCAGTGAAATGAGTTTTGATGTCTTCCATGCGTTTTATGCTTGTCCAGTCTGCTTATTTCATGGCTGTAGTAATATGCAATACTCAGTGTTGTATGGTGATGGCATGAAGATAATGGGCTTATTGCTCCACAATGATAGAAACGGACTGTTGGAAAATCACGTTCCCTAGAGGTGTCCGTGTGATACAGCATGAATTAGAAATGCCTGTCGTTCTGCGTAGCTGAAGTTCTAAATGACAGTACAATAAAAGTGACCTGAGCTTCTTCAAGTCTTCCTAACCAAGTTTTGTTTGTTTGGAGGTAGTTCTTAAAGTCTGGACTTGTGACATCCAAAGTTGATGCCCTGTGATTTTAACCTAAACTTAGACAGAAGAAGTAGAGAGGTAGTTCTCACGTTAGCTTGCAGTCCACTTCTGCAGGCTTAAGTGGTTTATGTAGTTAGGGCTCTTATGTGCAAGCACTCAGCTTAATGGAACCTATGATCTCCTTTGAGGTTCATCCATCATTATTCAGAACCTCTGCTTTGTGCCGTCATGCGGGCAAATGCTTTCATGTATTTATTCATCTCATTGTAAGAATTTCTGCAAGCATATGCAGACCACTAAGGCTAGCAGTGATTAAAGCCATGCAGTCTTGAGCAGATGTAGACACTTTAGTTCATCCTGTTCATTTTGCTGAAAGAGTATAAATCAAGCATTTTCGGCACCAGGAAGAGAGCTCATCTGTTGCTGAAGATCGCTGCTTTCCCCAAAATGTCTTTCTTAATCATTGTCTTTTTATAATATCTGCCTGTTTCATGACTCCTTTTGTATATAACAGAACAGTAAAATGGATGCTGAACTTTTCTTACATACCCCATCTTCAGATGGCTTAGTAAAAGCTTGCTTATAACGAGATAATGGGAAGGACCTGTGATTCCTGGAAGAGGGAAAAATACTGGTTTGATAATTTGTAACCTTTCTGAAACAGTGAAGCTGTGGAAGGAGATTGTAAGAGGAAGCATCTTCCATGGAAAGAAGGGATTCAGCCAAAATAATTTTAATAGGTGACAAAATCCAAGCTGAAACTAGCCTGTTACATACACGGCCACTATTTACAGCAGCACATTTTTAATCGCAGCTATAAAGCATATTTTTTATCCAGGGAACATTTCTCTATTTGTTTAATTTTTATGAGCCTTTCATTTATAACAGTCGGTTATCCTCCCAGACAGGCTTTCTGCTGGCCTTGGAGCTCCAAAGGAGCATTTGATTCTCTGCTTGGACCCTGTCCTCTACCTCTGCTCCTTACCAGTCCAATTAGCCTTATACTACATAGTTGTCGGTAGCCTAACTACCTTGGAGCCATCAGATAAAAGTTTCTTTTTCCCAACTACTCTATTCATCAGGAATCCAGCACAGCCAAGGTTTGTATAACCTGCTATGATGAACCCTCCCACTCAATTGATTTCTGATCCCTAATGAACCATAGGCTGATGGACAATTACTCATTTTGCTGAGACATGTGGGGACTTTTAAAGGCAGGCTACTTGGGAGCTTGTAAAGCTACATGCTTTCTTATTTAACATCAGCTATAATTTTTGATACAGGAAGGATTATAACAGTAACTGTTAAACATCAACCAGACTATTGGTAATTGCAAAAGTCATTTTTTAAAACTCTCAGGCCCTTCATTATTTACTTGCAGATAAACATGTAACAATGATTTTTAACAATCTGGTACATTTAGAAAAAACATTACAAGCCCCCTGAAATACACTACTGTAGAATTCGACATTAACAGCTCAGAGCAGTTCAGTGCTGCTGTTGTGAACTCTACTGTGTTGGACTACAACGGAGATGGATACAATTAAAAAAGAGTTGATTATTGCTGTTATTGTACTTTGTTATGAGTGCTGTGAAGTGCTTCAGCAACCTCAGTTAGTGCTTTTAAGCAGAGGTGTACCACACCTAGTGTGATATGTCTTAGCCCTGATGTGTTGATGAGGGTATCAACTAGAATATTAGAAAAATAATATATTTCTATACTTAAACACAGTAACAAATAGATATTTTTTTTTTTTTTTTTTATCCCCAGGGTTATAACACTCCCCTGGGAAATAAATTATTTCTCTTGATTTGTAAAGTGAAGGTATGTACATTATACGTGCTGCTTTCTAAAGAAATGGCTTAGAGATGCTTAAAAATGTCTGTCTTGATTTTTTTTTTCTCAACTTGGCTTGTTGATTACTTGCAACCAATAATATGATTAGAAAATTCGCCACTTATACCAGTGATTTCACTTCTAGTTTAAGTTATTGGCGTAGAATTGACAGGTAAACAATTGTATGCTACAGATATAACTGGAAGCTGATAAAAATAATTTCAACAACAAAAACCTAGCAAGGTAGTTCATCAGTGTACTTTTGAATCTGCCATATGGATAGAAATATTTGCCTGCCTTATCTTCTGAGAAGTGGATCAGATAATCTAATAAAAAAAAAAAATATGGGGAAACACTGTTATTCATCTGTGTAGATGGTAGGGACACATGGGAAAGTGTTTTTTCTTTCGTTTTCCAGTTTCTTTCCCATTTTTATCTTCTAACCGTCTGTCACACTTCCTGTAGAGTCTGAAGTGGTTTGCTTCATAGCCTCAATCTCCTCCTTGAAATCCCTTATGCTCTTTTTCCCATTCTCCTTGAACAACATTCCTGCAGGGTGGGTGCGTCATTCTTATATAGAGTGCATGGTATTTAGTACTCTGAACATGTCTTCATTAATGCCATTAATTCATTAAGCCATTATGGCTATTGCTATTTTTTAATTATTTGTAAGGGCCCCAGTAGGCAAAAACCTTTTTTTCATTTTCAGTATCCACCATCATCTTTTAGTCCTTCTCCGAAGAGCAGTACTCACTCTTAAATGTGAATTAATACCTCTAACTTGTCAAAAATACTTTTCCTGAGAAGGCAGTCTTTGCCTGGTAGTCAAAAGAAATGCTACCTTTACCCCTCGCCACCCCATTGTTATTTCTCATTCTCCCTCTTATGCCATATGTACGAGTGGGCTGGCATAGACTTAGTTGCAGCCACATGTGAGCAAGAAGGAGGCTCTGTTTGGGGTAAAAACTTTGAAATTTTATGAGGAATGGGCAAACTGGCTTGGACAAAAAAAAAAAGGCAATCAAAACCAGCATCCAAAATGCAAACTCTAATTTCATAGATTTCATAGGTATTTTGAAAAAAATCATCAATATTTATATAGGATTTTGATGTAGTTTTTTGGTTTTTTTGGTTTTTTTTTTTTTTTTTTTTGTTTGTTTTTGGTTTTTTAGATTTTTGGGGCATTTTCTTGTTGTTGTTTTTTTTTGGGGGGAGGGGGGGGTCATCCAGATCTTGCTATTTTTCAAAAACTTCTTAGTTTCTGTATTTTGTCTGGGTTTTGAAATGGAGCACTGAAATGGCAGGACAAAAAGCAAGAAAATTATTGCTTCCAGAAAAATGGAAGTTTCTGATCAAAATTTTCAAGCTCAGGCTACAAAAGTTAGAAAATGCCATTTAGAAACAGACTGCCTCTCATATCAGCTTTTCCAGCTTTTTGAAGTGCAACGCTCATTGGTTTGTCCCTTTCAAACATTTTTTTACCTTTTTTTAAATTTTACTGGGACTGGAGATAAATAGCAACTACAGTTCCATTAGTTACTGGGATAGTCCCTAATATTCCCAGAAGATCATGTTGTATCATGAGAAATAATTGGTGGGTGACCTGAATGACATGTTGTGTAGCCTTTTCGATATGATAACTTTCATCCAGTAATCTCTGTCTGCAAGGGGTATAAATATGTTGTCAGCTCTAACCCGCAGACTGGAATCAAGTTGCGCTACTCAAACTCATCAGTTTCTAGTTTTGAGTCTCTGATTTTGATGATTCTGAAAACCTAAGGAATTTTAGCACCTACTGTGTCACAGGTGGAATGGGCCTTCTTCTAATTTTAGGTTCATTTTATGGTTTTAACCGTGTCTGGAAATGTAGGAACGTGATAGCAGAAAGCCTGCTTGTTTTCACCTGTGAGGATGTGGCTAGCAGTGTATGTTAGGAGTTACAAGGAAAGCCCAGGACATTTGTGGAGATCAGGACCAGATTTAAAGAAAACATTTAGGTGTCCAAAACTGCTTTTAGAAAGATAATGCTGATCTGTGTTCTTAAGCACTGAACTTGCCATCAGTACTCTGACCATAAAGCCTGTAACACCCCTTTTATCACAGATAGCCTTTATTCACTCATGTGAGAGAGAAAATATCCTTTTGGGTTGTGAAAATTTTGCAGAGGAGCACCACAAATTCTGATGCTCTGCACAAGCTCCTGCTTCCTGAGTTTCCCAAACATGCTTTCCAGCATTGCCTTTTTCACAGTATCTGACTGTAAGCTGATACTGTTTGTGTTATTCTGCCTTCCAGTGCTGCATGACAGCCCGCTCCCTGATGAAGCCAGGCCAGCTCTCACTATGAGACTCCAATGGGTGGAAATGAGGACAGCTTCTGTCACTTTGATCTTATGCTTAATAGCAGAGACTGTGTCGTTATTGATGGCTGTGATACCTTTAGCTTCTGCCTGGATATGCTGAGGCTAATTGCTCTATATGAAATAGTGCAAGAATATCTGTACCTGGCCCTTGAAAGCATTTCGTTGCTGCTGGCAGAAGGACTTTGGCTCTTCTTTGCCCACCACTTATCACCAGGCTGGGGGTGGGAAGTGTGAGAAAGGGGAGTGAGACATATCTTAGTGTCGGAAACTAGAGCTACCTGACTGCGCTTCTGGGGCATCACCAGTTAGTGCGGAATGTAAGGATTTCTGCCCATGGGAGGGAAATTGAGCAGCTGTGAGGCTGCTGTGTCCTTTCCTAGGGGTTGTGTATTTGAGGGTGAAGGAGTAAGGGCTCACCTTTGCTTCTGCTCTTCAGCTGCTCAGTCTGACCTCACAGGCAGACTTGTCTTTAAAAAGTACTATGCTCTTTAGGAGGGATTTTCTTTCAGTGAAAACAGGCTTATAGATCAACTATATATAGAAAATGGGCAAGCAGACATTTTAAAAAATACAAGCAGGAAGAGAGCCTTTATTTTATTTTTATTTTAATTTCTCCTTTTCTTTTTAAAGGTTGTATATCTTCTTTGTCAGTTCAGGTTGTGACCTGTGTACTAAAAAGGATATCTGGGTCCAATAACCAGTCTTGTAAACTAAGGATCATTGTTTTTCTTCCCTTACAACTGCAAAGAGAATAACTGATTCATGTAACAGGTACATTAAGAAGTGAGGTAAACTTAATGTTTCACTAACCATCCTTAACAATGACTATAACTACAAATACATTTTGGAATTATTTTACAGGATATGCTTCTTCCCTTTCCCCCACTCAAAAACAAGCAAACAACAAAAAATTTGTTTGAAAACTTAGCTTCAAACCATCCTGATGGGAGTTCAAGATCCATGGTAAACAGTAGGTGGAGAACTGAATTAAAGGTCCCAGTTAGGGATAACTGTGTTGAAGCTGATCTGAAACATGGGATTTGGGGGCACTGGGTGGGAGGATGCCAGTAGCTGTGCTTTTCTCCTGTTAGGGGTGTAGGAAGAATTAAAATGTTAACTGTGCATATGTGGTAAAAATGGAAGCTCTGGAGTACCTGAAAGGAAAAGATATCTTTGCCTAGTTATTTACTAAATCAGTATTGAAGAGTTCTACTGTACATTTCTAGATCAGCATAATTTTTCCTCCTTCTCCCATCTGACACAGTCTCAACACTCACTCTCTCTCAGCTGTGCCTCCCTTCCTCTCTCATTCCTCCACCATCTGCTCTGCATGCTTTCCCATAAATTCCTGACTTGGACTTGGTTCCCCAGCTCTAAGCTTATCTATCTCAGGATTACACACTGGAGCCATCAGAAAGGCATTTGAGAACTTTCTGTGTAAAATGAATAGCGATGGCAAAACCTCCAGAGGAGTTTGTGAGGTCTCTGGAGGGGTCAGAACATATTTTCTTGTTTATTTTGAGGGTTTTTTTTTTGTGGTATGGGAGGACAAGAGAGGTGTCAGAAGTTAACAGAAGTTTACATGATGAATGCTTTAATTTTTTGAATGTTATTCCCACAGTGATTTTTTTTTTTCAAGTTTCAGATAGATAAAGTTAAAAGTAACAATAAAAATATTAGAAATTACTGATTCCTGTAACAGTTTAAAATTACCATATTTTCTATTTAGTCACTGCTTTCTTTTTAGGAAAAGTCCTATTTCTTCCCCCCTCAAAAAAGAAAAAAAGGGATATATTTTTTTTGACTTTTTATAGGTTTGTTTTTGAAGCTGGTTGTCTCTGTTTCAAAAAGTTTGTGCTTTTCCTTTAAAGAACTATCAAATCAGAGGAGAACTGGGGAAATACTTTTGAGTAAATGAATAATTAGTGTCTGTGATACAGTTGGTAATGAGAACTCACATGGTGGAACTTTTAGGAGCAAATGTACTTTTAAATACATTGTGCATCCCTGCCTCAGCAAATTTCTGAAATCCATGGAAGTACACTTCCTGACCCCTTTAAACTCCCCTTTCATTGGAGGCTGTTCTAGGAATGATCGTATTCTCATGATTGTTGCCATGTGGCAAAACCACCTCTCTTTGACAGTTGAAAATGGTTGGATTCTGCTGGTGGGGTGACAGAGAACAGCTACCCAACTGAATTAAAGAATATTCAAAAGGTCATGACAATGCAAAGGACAGTGGTGATTTATGTAACTTTCAGGCATAGCAATCCTAATAGCTCATTGCTCTGTCAAGGGCTGGAGTAGGAACGTGAACTGGCCCTGTGTGAATTCACGTTCCTGGCAGCAGCCTCGAGAAGGAGGGAGCGTGGGACAGACTTAATCCTTCCTCGAGGCCCAGATAAGCAGTTCTGCAGCAGACTTATCTGTAGGGCTGACCTTGCTGATGGGTCAGTATTACTGACACCTATGGCTTTCTCAGCTGATGTAAAGGGGCTTCTGCAATACATAGGAATTGTCCAGCTTATTGATCCTCTTTAGGTCATACCATAAGTACCTCAAGTTTTTTGAGTTGTACAAAGTGAGTTCATTTATTAAATTCAACATCAGTCCTACCTTTATGATTGAGCAACTGCATATTTTAGGGACTTTGTAAACACTAGAATTCATGAAACCATCAAATTTTCTCACCTCTGATTCCTCCTGTATGAATTCTCAGTGCCCAGCAGTCTGGCTCCTGCTGCAGCTATGTCATCACATGATCATCCAGGTGCATTTTATTCCTCTACTTATCCTGCTTTGTTTTGGAAACCTGTACATATTTTCGTAATGGTAATTTCTCAACATTCTTTTGCATATGGTTTTACTATGGGGTGATGGATATGACGTACTTAGAGACAATACGCTTACTGAGGAAACTAAGCTAATAAAACATATCAACATTATTTAACTTTCAAAATAATAATAGAATTTTTGATTTCTTGGATGGAAAAATCATTAGGTGTGTATACCTAAGAATAAGTCAACTAAAGGAATAGTCAAACTCTCCCCAAATAATCTGTATATCAAAAGTTTCAGCCTGTCTTTATTTCAACTTTGCAAGCAATATATGTACATCACAGCATGTCCAGAAGGTCATGAAACAAGCCTGTTTTGCCTGGATAAAATGAGCTATCAGATACTGAAAAAAAAAAAAATTATTCTGGAATTGATCTTTTGTGGCTTCTGTGAGCAAGAAACAAGGTTGTATTAATTTTAGAACCATCTGAGCTTTGGGCGCTAACTTTCATTGGCTAAGATGTTAATATTTTATGTGAGCCTAAAGCATGCCCAATTAAAGTGAGATCAGAAACGTCCACAAGTATATTCAAAGAGAAGTATTAGAGTTTTAGACAGTGCTATAAATTCATGTGCCAAAAAGCTACAGAAGAATAACATTAAGGGTCTGGCAAATAAAGAAATAAATAAAAGCTTGGAATGTCATTCCTGCAGCTCAGGCAAGTCCTGTGGTGTGAAAGCAAGCCTTGCCATAAATCCTTTAAAGTAATTACCACAACTGAATGCACCAGGGCAACTGCTGATTTACAGGGTGAATGACATTGGCAGTGCATGCCTGGGGTACCAGTAGACCTGGTTCGAGAACTAAATTGGACCTTGAAATGCAGACATCAGGTACAGAGTCAGTAGTTACTGCTCTGTGGGGATGCCACACTTGCTTAGCCCCCTGCGACAGAAATGAAGATGTTAAGTGGCTGTGGAAACTGCAAGATACTAACAATCTAATCCCCTCTCTTAAAGAGCTATGGAACTGATGAACAGGGGTAGAGCAGTTGATGTCATCTACTTGGACTTGTGCAAAGTGTTTGACACTATCTCACATGACATCCTTGACTCTAAATTGGAGAGACATCAATTTGATAGGTGGACCACTCAGTGGATAAAGAGCTCCCTGGATGGCTGCATGCAAAGAATTGTGGTCAATGGCTCAATGTCCAGCTGGAGGCCAGTAACGAGTGGTGTCCCTCAGGGATCGGTGTTGGGACCCGTCTTGTTCAACATCTTTGTCGGTGACATGGACAGTGGGACTGAGTGTACTCTCAGCAAGTTTGCCAATGACACCAAGCTGGGTGGTTCAGTCGATACCCTGGAGGGAAGGAATGCCATCCAGAGAGACGCTTGTGAGGTGGGGTGATGCCAACCTGATGAAGTTTAACCACGTCAAGTCCTACACCTGGGTCAGAGCAATCCCAGGCACAGCTCCAGGTTGGGCAGAGAAGAAGAGATTCAGAGCAGCCCTGTGAAGAAGGACTTGGGGGAAACTTAACATGAGCCGGCAGTGTGCACCTGCAGCCCAGAAAGCCAACCGTATCCTGGGCTGCATCAAAAGGAGCGTGATCAGCAGGTAGAAGGAGGTGATCCTGCCCCCCTACTTTGCTCTCATGAGACCTTACTTGGAGTATTGTGTGCAGTTCTGGTGTCCTCAACATAAAAAGGACATGCAACTGTTGGAACAAGTCCAGAGGAAGGCCACGAGGATGGTGAGGGGACTGGAGCACCTCCCATATGAAGATAGGATGAGAAAGTTGGGGCTGTTCAGCCTGGAGAAGAGAAGGCTGCGTGGAGACCTCATAGCAGCCTTCCAGTGCCTGAAGGGGGCCTATAAGGATGCTGGGGAGGGACTCTTCATTAGGGACTGTAATGATAGGACAAGGGGTAACGCATTTAAACGGGGGAAGTTCAGGTTAGATATAAGGAGGAAGTTTTTACTGTGAAGGTGGTGAAGCACTGGAATGGGTTGGCCAGGGAAGTTGTGAATGCTCCACCCCTGTCAGTGTTCAAAGCCAGGTTGGACAGAGCCTTTGGTGACATGGTTTAGTGTGAGGTGCCCCTGCCCATGGCAAGGATGTTGGAACTAAAAGATCTTTAAGGTCCTTTCCAACTCAAATTGTTCTGTGATTCTATGATTCTGTGAAGCACTGAGATTTTCTTGAGGCAGTTTTTGGTTTACTTTTCTCTCTTTCAGGTAGATGTGTGTAAGTAACTTAATTTATAAACAGGTATAAACCTAAACATGTTTAGATCTCCATTATCCCTTCATCTCTTTGGTTAGGCTTGTCACACCACTGCTTAGTCTTAGAAAACATGAGTTTCTTATGCATGCTCCTCTTATTCCAGTTTTTCTCTTTGATAGGCTTCTGTCTTTGAGCAGCGAGGTAGAGTCTTGGATCTTTCCTACTCACAAAGAACTTACCCAGGAACCTTGCTCTGTATATGGTTCTTGTTATAGCACCCTGTTGTTGCTGACACCAGGCTACAGCAAAGGTGTGAAACTATTTACCATTTATTAACAGATCCCAGCAGAAATTATTTTCCTGTTTGCGTACAGTGTGTGTCTTGCCGTCTGACTTTTCTATTGCATCAGAGCTGTCAGTGAAATGTGTTATAAGGTTCACGGTCCAGCCA
>JANRGW010025087.1:15213-30942 GCA_024733675.1 Psilopsiagon aymara | reverse complement strand
GAATACCTCTTTGGTCAGTTTGGGTCAGGTGCCCTGTCTCTGCTTCCTCCCAGCTCCCCCTCCTCCCTGGCAGAGCAAAATCCTTGGCCAGATCAAACATCACTAAGCCATAACTAAAAACATTGGTGTTATCAGCGCTATTCTCAGGCCACAAGTCAAAAACACAGTGCTGCACCAACTACTAAGAAGGATAAAAATGACTGCTACTGCTGAACCCAGGACAGGTCCTTTCCAACCCTAACTGTTCTATGATTCGAAGATATATTTCAATAGTTCTTGGTCTATTTTCTTCCTTTGGCCTTGAATATGTCAAGAAATGCACTTATAATTCCGAAATTTCTCCTTGATTCCTGCAAAATGAGCAAATGACTACATGCTAGAGGACGAGATGTGCAATGCAGGAGCACAGGTGAGTTGATGCACAGTGCAGCTTTTGGAGTCCTTTTCCACTCAAACAGTGACGAGCTTTCTGTGACCTCAAACCATGCCAACAGCTGCAGCATGGCTGGCCAATGCACAGATTTCACACAGTTTTATAGTGCTCTGCCCTGAAGACTTTCTATCATATGAATGTTACAGTCTGAACAATAGCACACTTCTTATTGGAGTGAAAACCTGTAGTAATAGTTTTTTGAAAGCATGATTGCAATTTGAAGTTATTCTGTATTTTGTTTTGGGGTTGGTTTTGGTTATTTGGTTTGGTTTGGTTGTTTCAGGGTTTTTTTGTTTTCTTTTTTTCTCTGATCATTTTTATTTCTGTTGACTTCATGATCTTGACTTTATTGGGTTTGTTTTTCCACTTAATGAAGGCTAGAAGAATCCTCATTTCTAATTCTGCCATACATCACCATGAATCAGGGAAAGAGCTGAGTGAATAATGGATTTGGGTGATTCACTGACAGACAGAGAAACAATTAGATGAGGCCTAATTGAAAAATGCCCAAGCTATGTGGTCTAATTAAAATGTTTTTTGCTCCATTTAAATAAAAATATTTCTTTAATTTTGTACTTCATAAGTTTTGTGCTAAATCATTTGAATTTTATTTCAGCTGTTGTAAAAATAGAGCATGGTGTGGCGTATTGAAATTAGATGTTACACATATTCTGAAGTTTTTTTTTTTTCCACCAAAAATTCCAAAGCACTTAGTAAATTCAATCCAATTGCAACTGCTTCAGTATTCCATTTGCATTTTTTATCATTGTTAACATTTTAAGTGTAAAATCGAACCACTGTTAGCTGGCTCCAACCTACCACTTTATTTATGTGGAACATTTTGAAGGACTGGGATGTCATGCTTACCTGGAACAAAACTAGATATGAAAACTGTTTCTGAAGGGAAACGTCTAAGTCCCTATTGCTCTCCTTAGAAGAGAAGACCTTCCTCTGACAAGGACTATAACTGACAGGTTATAACTCATGATGTGTTCAGAGTAAGCGTACAATTCCTCTCTGACTATTTAATCCCTCTGAAGCAAAGATAATTGGTCATCCTTATTTGGACTTGCGAACATTCACATACTAGCTTTAAAATGAGCCAGAGATTGGATATGATATTTCTGAATTTAACATTTACTTCAAGCTGAAAGAATGCTCATTTATACCTGAATCTTAGAAAACTCTGCTTACATATCCCAGGAGCTGACTTAGCATGAAGTACACCAAACAACTTGGTCTTGCCCAAAAATACTATTAACGGTAATTTTTCTATTTGAAAGTCAAATGTTTTAAATTGTTTGCTAAAAGAAATCAGGATAGAAGGACTAAACAACTAATGTATTCTCTGCTATGCATGGAATGTCCTGTCAAGAGTTAGTAAAAACCTTCCCCAAAAACACTCCTATTTCATTGACTTTTCACCACTCCTGAAAAATGTATCTATTTGAGAAAGTGATAAGGAAAAGCAAAAAAACCTCAGAAAATATTGACAGCAAACAAGAGTTTAGTTTCTCTGTGTTTGAACTAAGGGGAGCAGAGGACTTCTGAGTTCTGTTCAGTGCTTGTTGGCTGACATTCTTAAAGCCAAGATGACTAATGATACTATTAGATGGAATAAGTCTCTAATCTAATAATTAAGATAATTGTCTAACCAACATTTTACCTCAACATTTCACTTTTCCTCTTTTACATCTATTCTTTAACCAATTTAAAATTCTATTTTAAAATAGCTATGTCATCTTTTTCCTTAACCTAATTGTATAATGCCTCTGCTTCTCTCCTTTATGAAAGAAGTGAAACTTCTGGTTCTTGTTTTAATTTCAGTTTGGTTTTTGGTAATTCTTATTTTATTCTAACTCTTTTTGTCCTCAGGAACACAGCATTTTCTGAGCATGTTTTGCTAACTCCTAGCATCCTCATTTCATACAGCAGAATCAGCAAGAAATTAATTCTATTATTTCCAGTTGGCAGGAACCTCCAAGTCACAGGATGACCTGGTGTTGATTTTTTGCATCTCCACTCACTCAGAGAGATACAAACAGAAGAAAACTTTAGTGGTTGGGAAGGTGGACCATTGGACACTTAGTGTACACAAGGCTGCAACTGTATTTTGAGATACGTTCTCATCTCTGAGTTGTAATTTCCACAGAATACTGTGTAAATTTAAAGCTTTCATTCCCCATATCCAGGAAATTCCTTTCATAATTCTGTTCAAATATATTTAAAGACCAATTAAATAGCTGGAATGAAGGCCAAGGGCAGCAAATTAATTTCTCAGACACAGCAACATGCTTACTGGAAGTAGGAGGGAAAGACACCACCTCATATCTCCTCATGCAAATTCTTCTTTCCCAAACTTCCACCAAAGTCCATTTTCTTCCTATCAGCCCTGTCTCCCAAACTTGGTCTCTCTTTAATTATTCCACTCTTCTTGCCACATACTTTCAATTTATTTTACCTTGTTTAAACTCTTGCAAGGTCTTTCATCCGCTAAGAAGCCACTTTGCTTCCACATCAAAATTTTATGTTGCCTGAAGCACTGAAAAGCCTGGGGCTGGGCCACTCTCCTCACCTTCTGACCACAGGGTAAGATATACTTGGCTTGCTAGTGTAAAATTACATGGATAAAAAAAAGATTAAAAAAAAGAAGAAAAATTAATTATTAGATAAAGCAAAGCCCTTAATACCCAATTTTTCAGACAGAAAGTTCAATGTAAAAAATAATGAGCTAGCATTTGTGTTTTAAAGGTATTTAATACTTTGCTGTCACCAATTTACTGCTGTTGGTTGCTTCCACAGTTTAGAGGCCAACAGGTGCCAGGTTTCATTTTGCAAAGTGATAGTAATGCTCCTTTACCCATCTTCCAGTACTCTGTTCATCAACGCTAATACCATATTCTAGTTGATTTGATGTGTGAGCTAAAATGGCCTATAACAAGGGATAGTAACCTGTAAAGCTGTTTTACTGGAAGTAGCCTTCAACTGAAGGCTGCTTCAATTTCTCTTGAACTTCTTTAATAATAGAATTATATATATATAAAAAAAAAAAAAAAAGTACTTCTATTTTTTTTCCTGTTAAACATCTTTCACCAAATGAATTAATATTAGAAAACCAGAAAAAAAAAAAAAAAACCACAAAATGGATAGATGATGCTATTGTAGGGGATTATTATTATCGTGGTCTTGAATTTTTCACTGTTCCTATTATAGCCTTGGTATTTGGGGGCACAGTTGAGCCACTCTAGATTGTATAGGAATAAAACTATAATTCAGAAGTTTCTGGGTGTGCAAGATTTTTGAAAAGTAATTTTTGACGTGCTAGAGAAAGTAAATTGTTTGATTTTTTGACTATACATATTCTTCTTCCATTCTTTTTGCTTGCATTGAAAAAAAAAGATTTTTAAAAAAATGCAGAATGTTCTTTGTGAAGACTTCTACATTTCTTGGTATTTTGTGGGTATTTTGTTTGAGGCACTGGAGATTTTTCCACTTTGGGAAAAAAATAGCTACCAAGCAGATGTACTAGCTATTTCAAAACACTCCCTCTTGCTACACCAACAGAAAACTGTACTGTTGATTGCCACTGCTTAATATTGTCTCCCACACAATTAGAAAGCCGTGATTTCTAGAGTGAAATATCCCGGACAGTTCACTGAAATGAAGCTTGGCATCTAGATTGCTAGCCTGGCTGCAATCACCCCTTGAGTTATAGAGCTAGTAAATCACATATCAAAACACAGGAACACATCAATTAATGTTCTACTGGAAACAAATCAAGGACAAGCCTACAGTATGACATTCTGCCAGTTTTATTTTGAATAGATGTGGGGGAAAAGCTGAAATGTTTGGTCACAGCCTTTATTTACCCGATCTGTCTTATATACTATTGCATAATGCTATCACAATATTAATATGCAAATTGCCACTCAAATAAAAGCCATGCTTTCCTCATTGATTTTCAGCAAAGCTTCTGTGACAAAGGAAAATACTTAGCACTTATATTCTCTTTTCATCTTCAAAACTCTGTTAGTATGCTTTAAGTAATCCTTTTCCTTTCATTTTTCTGACCCTGCATGAGATTTTATGTCTACTTCACCCATGTACTCTCAAGGTTATGTCCTTCTCTCAGTGTTTACCTAAGAATATTCATGCTTTCAGAAATGATCTCCGTCTCATCTCTTTTTACAACTAAAAGAAAGCAGACCTTGGGAGAATGGACAGAAGGGAAGGCTAGACAAAGCAAGAATATGTTTCCAAGGTCAAAAAGAAACAAAGGAACTCTATTTCCAGGGAATAATGAACAGTGGTCCTACCTACCACTGCTGCTGCTTTTCCTTAGCAGGTGCCTCAGTCTAGTCCAGCAGTCTCTGGGGAGGTGGGAAGGTGACTTCTCTACAGGGCATCACCGACAAGACATGGTTTAGCTGCCTCGAGGGTAGAGTGCATGGGCATACAATCCAAGGCAGCAGATGAGAAAACAACAGTAGCCTCTCCTGGAGAGGAGCATTTTCTCCTCAAAGAGGACGTCTGCTGCAAAGTGTTGTGTAGGAGGCAGAACATGCTTAGGTCCTACAGGAATTTCCCAGCTTACTGGGAAAACATTTATCTGTTATAAAAGGAAAACTCTTGGTCCTGATATATCATCTTCATAGAGCAACTTTTATTTTTAACAGATTCTATTTTTATATTCTAACTATATTAATATACCCTGGACTATTATTACTTACCCTTTGTTAGGTAGGTGTTTTGATGACAATTTCAAGTACTGGACTATTAATATATACAAGCAGTTGAGGTGCTGTATACCCTTCTGAAGATCAGTCACAAACTGGGCACCACTTCTGACCTACTTAGGCTCTGAAACCTGGATCTCAGAAGTACACAGGATAAATGACAAGGGGTGTTGGTTTTAAACTAGAAGAGGGAAGATTCAGGCTGGATGTGAGGAAAAATTCTTTACAATGAGGGTGGTAAAACACTGGAACAGGTTGCCCAGGGAGGTGATGAATGTACCTTCCCTGGAGACATTCAAGACCAGTCTGGATGTGGTTCTGGGCAACCTGATCTAGTTGCAGATGTCCCTGCTCATTGCGGGGGAGTTGGATTAGATGACCATTGAAGGTCCCTTCCAACTCAAACTATTCTTTGATTCTATGTTTCTAAATATTAAACTATTCATATCTCTGGTTACCAGGATGCTCTACCTAAATGTTTCCAGAATGCTTCTTAACCACCAGCAAGCGGTTAAGAGAGGATTTAGTCTGAACACAGAATTTAGACATGACTCAAAGGTAATAACAGGTACCCAGTGAGTTAGCTGACACACTGTGCTCTTGCTCTTAAAAATGTGCTGGGCAGTGGATGTAAAAAGCTGTATTTCAGTTTTAGGAGACACAGCCACGTGGTTAATTTTTAATTCACATGAGGCTTTAAATTTATGATTAAATCTTCATTCTCTCAAGCAATAGAGATTTATGGTTTTTAACCTTTAAGTTCTAAACCAGCGTCACTGGCAGTGTGTTTATATCTAGTAGACCTGTGATGCTGGAGACACACATAGCTCCATGTTTACTTTCCCTGCATGCTCTCTGACTCCAGTGATCTTTCTAGATTGTACCCAAAAGTGCAAACTAGAGCTAAATTTAAAAGGATCAAGTGAGAGTAGATTGTTACTTTAACTGATTATTTAAGTAGCTTCATATCTTCTGAAAATGTCCATGTTCCTGTGCGTCAGCAGTTTGTATTCATCTTGCACTACCTAGGGTTTTGGGGATTTATTTTTTTATTTATTCCCAGATTGCCTTTGTCTTCCTTTTAGAAAAAAAACCAAACCAAACACACAAAAAATCCCAAACAAAACAACGACTCAATTGATGTCCCTTCACACTTTCTTTAAATTCGCATAGTTACTATGGAAACAGCTATTAAACTGGGAGTGGTGGTAATTAATAACATCTGCAAGTGTAATATGAAGTCTACAACATAATTAATCCCAGCATTTGGAGTGGATTGTACAGAGCTGCCCTTTTTGCTTTGCATGCAACTGCAGACTTTGCAGAGCAGATAATAACAAGGAGGTTTAACATTACCATACTGATATGTTAGGCTTGTGAAATACTTTGGACCATAGCAGGGTATTAACCCACATGAACAAATGACATCAATATTACATAGTTCAATGGACTATGATTCTGGAAAGAATTAGATATTATGGCAAAATGCAAAAATTGTACTTAACACTTTCAGACACCATGGAAATACTCGCTGCTAAAATGATAGCAGGAGATTGAAATGTAACTTTTAAATCCATTTCTTCATTTGAGTTTTAGAGACAAGGGCTGATCAGATATGCAAGTTCACCTATAGTTGCTTTTATCTTTTGACTTTTCAGTTTAAAAGCTGAACTGAAATTTTTTAAGAAGTGCCAATTAGAGATTTTTAATAAATCATGAAAGAGATGAGAGAACCTATTTTTCCTTAGGCTTTATCAGAGGAGGAATATTATAAATATTTATTTGTTATTTTATTATTTCTTAAGGGTACTTGGCATAAAACTTTCCACTAGCATCTCTCATTAGAAATGATGGGTACACAAAAGAGTCTAATTCACCTTAACAATTTTTGCAGTTGGTGTAAAATGTGTAGCAGACACTGTATTATCAGATTGAGGTATATTGAATTACATGGAAGAGAGTTCTGCCTTCACCCTGAGCACAAGCAGTGGGGTTTGTGCTTCTAAACCAGAATCAACATGACCTCCATTATCTGAACTAATGATCTCTGCTTAGGAGCAAGGCATATTAGATGGGCCCAATCCCAGATATTGGAGCTTCTGATACACCACAGCAGGGTCACGGCAAAGCCATGCCACTCTGCAGTGTAACACAATAAGAATTTGCTGCAAACACCTCTTCTTTTTGCCATTGCAAGTCTTAATTTGCCATTTTTTTAAAACTGTGTATGTGCACATCTGCATGTGTAGACCAAACCTATGTTAGTGTTCTCCTTCCCCTGTTTCTTGTTACCCTTCCTACTTACCTTCACCTTTTCCTTTTCAGCACTTTTTCCTTCCACTTTCTATATCATCTTCCTATTTTTAACTCCACATTTTCCTGTTTTCTTGTTTCATATTACTTTTCCCCACTTAATTCTTTCCTTTTTAAAATTTTATCTTCCTTTTGTGAGACATAAATTGAATGTTTTGTCTCTATTTTCACATGCATACCCTTCCTTCATGATTTGTACTTTCCTGTTCTTGACACTAACTTTTTCTTTATTAACTTTCATTCCTACCTTTTTTTTAATCTCCTCCCTGTCCCATACTACTTCTAATTTATTTTTGCATTCATTAATAGTAAAGCGGATCAAACAGGATACCATCTCAACAACCTATTTTAGGATGGGCTGCATCCTTCTGTGGAGGTGCTGGTATATGTCTATCAACTACAAATGGAGGGAGCATCACTAGCTTTCCCTAGCTCTTAAATTTAAAAGCATCAGGAGGTTTGATGGTCCAATACTGAATGCAAATGCCACTTTGTAAAAGGCATTTGGAGGCAATTCTCTGACAAATATCCTGTCTCATTCATGCACAATACCTCCTCTGAAGATAGCAATGCCCATGTACTTTTAGGCTGCCATCCTCAGCTGGGAGCACAAGTCACTTAAACAACAGTCATTTAATTAAAAGCACAGTACTTACTGTTGTTACATATTTTATGTAGTGCATGTGTATCTCACCAAGTGCAGAATGGGAACAGCAATAACCATGCTCCCAAAAGAAGGGAGGCGGACACAACTTGCCTACTAAGTGTTAGCTCAGGCTGGTGAACTTCCAAAAAGCAGTATCTGTGGCTGGACAGCATGGCAGCACCCATTCTTTTGCAGAAGTATTGCTAATTAAAATCTCAGCAATAGCTTGTGGGTGCAGCTTTATTACCACCTGGTTAATTAGGTTAGATGCATTAAGCAAGTATGAGATATTGAGGTGGCTTCATTCTGTTTGGCTGAAAGTGGCTTGCTATGATTATTCTGATTGCCATCTGAGAAAGCAGCTGTCCTCTCCTTCCAGTGGGATGATGTACCCTTCTTTAGTCCTATGAAGTTGCAAAATACCAGATCTGAGGAGAGTAATAGTCTTACATTTAGAAAAGCTTCTATGTGAGGATGAGTCTCACAGGGTGAAAATGTGGGGGAAAAATGTCTGATTTAGGAGGTGAAAGAAGAAATACACATATATTTTTGGTTTCAGGAAAGAACTGCATCTGCCCGTCAATGGGAGGGATGGAATTAACTAATTTAAAACAGATTAGGGGCTGGGTAGAAGATAGACAAGGTTGTACTGAAGAATTGTATCACTTAATTGCACCCTTACAGAAAACATATACATTATTTGTATAAGACTTTTCTTAGAAATTGCTTTTTTTTTTTTTTTTTTTGCAAGATCAGAACATATCATGCTTTAACATTTATAATTGAGGGTTTCCTCCAGCAAGATTACTGACATTTATGGTTTTCTGTGAATAGTGTCACAACATCAATATGAGATTTAAAACAAGCACTTCTACATTACACTGTGAAACACAGCACAGTGTTTCTTGAAGGAAAAAAAACAATTTCATTTTCCTGTGAAACTCGGAGTTGTAATAATAGCACTAGAATGAACATAGCGCCTTTCAGAACTAAACTACTATCTCTGCATAGGGCTACACCCTCCACAGATGTACCAGGATCAGTGATAATTGACTAAACTTTGCATTACGTTTCCTGCTTAAATGGGTGTTGCGGTTTAACCCCAGCTGGCAACTAAAGCCTCACACATCTGCTTGCTCACTCCTCCCTGGTGGGATCAGAAGATCTGAATTGAGAAAACTCATGGGTTGAGACAAAGGCAGTTTAACAGGTAAAGCAAAAGCCATGCTCACAAGCAAAGCAAAAAAGGAATAGACTTGTTACCTCCTATCAGCAGTCAGGTATTCAGCCATCTCCAGGAAAGCAGGACTCCATCACACATTAATAGTTACAAGGGAAGACAAACGCTGTCACTGCGAATGTCCCCCACTTCCTTCTTCCCTATCTTCATATGCTGAGCATGATGTCCTATAGTGTGGGTCTCCCCGCAACTCCTTGAGCACCTCCAGCCTTCTTGCTGGTGGGATGATGTGAGAAGCAGAAAAGGCCTTGACTCTGTTTAAGCACTGTTCATAGTCAGCACAAATCTAAAATGTAGCCCCATCCTAGCTACTGAGAAGAAAATAAACTCTACCGCAGCCTAAACCAGCACAATGTTTCACATTTTGTTTTAAGGCAGTTTTCTTTGGTATTCACAGAGAGAGTATTTATTCTGCTGGGCTCCAAGTTTCAACATTAAACTATCCTAAAATTATTGTTGATTTAACAGCGGCATCAAAAAAATAACTAAGCAAAAAAAAAAAGGCAGTATGAAAATGGACAAAGCTCTGCTCTCATGACTAGAATTAGGATGAATGTTTTCTTCAAATCTGACAATAACAAGAAAAAAACCCATAACAATTGTATCAGAGAAATTTTTGCTACTAGATTCAACATGACTTCTCAAATGTAAGTAAAAACAAGGGTGAGAACAAAACAGTGTTGACTACCTTGCTGCTGGATGTAGCTGACAAAGTTTTTACAATATAAAAAGATATCTGTTTCAAATGCGTAAGCCAATTCAGCTCACTTGCAATGGGATGGATCCTGCATTTCCATATGGCGCAGACTTCAATAAGAGGTTGGTTTTTTTTTTTCCCCTGAAATTAGAAATTTAGATCAGGCTGCCTGCACTCTCTAGTCAGTCCTGCACAAGCAAACAGAACGAGAATTATTCAGTAAGATTGCTCCTTCCTGCCCTATGCAACACACAGACATAAAGAAGTTACCACATGCCAGGAAGAAAATGGCATTTTGGCATTCCTGTAGCATTGATTATCATAGAATCATAGAGTCATTTATGTTGGAAAAGACTTATAAGATCATTGGGACAACCACTAACCCAGCACTGAAAAGTCCAGCACTAAATTATGTCCCCAAGCACCACATCTACACGACTTTAAATACCTCCAGGGATGGCGACTCAACCACTTCCCTGGGCAGCCTGTTCCAGTGATTGGCAGCCCTTGTGGTGAAGAAATTTTCCCTGCTATCCAACCTAAACCTCCACTGATACAACTCGAGCCTGTTTTCCCTTGTTCTGTTGCTTGTTACTTGGGAGAAGAAGCCAGCCCCCACATTGCTACAACCTCCTTTCAGGTAGCTGTACAGAGCATTAATGTCTCTCCTCAGCCTCCTTTCTTCCAGGCTGAACAATCACAGTTCCCTCAGCTGTTCCTCATAAGACTTGTGCTTTAGACCCTTCACCATCTTCATTGCTCTTCTCTGGACATGCAATAAGACCCTGCCATACTTTTTACACAATTTCAGCAAGCACATTCTGGCTGAACCAAATGATATCTCAGATTCCATCTAGCAAACAACTTCACACCCCAAGGATAAAGGTGAATCATACCCAGCAGAGTGCAGATGAGGGTCAGCGAGAATCACAGCCACTACAGATTTATTGATTATAACCCAAAAAACCAAGACCTTTAAAACATTTAGTCATCGTGTACTATCTCTTTACAAAAGTGCTGCAATCACTGTATATTTTAAGTTTAAAGCTGCTACTGTTTTCCTTTAATGCTGATTGCTAAAGAATGAATTTTTATGCAAGCATAAAACCAGATTGATAAAACTTTAAATCTGATTCTAACCTAATATATTTGGAGTTTTTAAAAAATGGTTAGCAGGCAGAAGGCCCCACTTTTTGTCTCTTATGCTGGATTTGCAACACGGTAAATAATTAATGAAAATGTAAATAATATATCCATAAATTGAAATTAAAGAGAAAAGCCTGATCATTAATTAATACTTATTACTGATATACTGAACTGAAAAGAAGCCTTTGATGCAAAATATATTTGGTATTCCTGCAACAGGAATTTTTATTTCTGATGTATGGATCACCATGGTCAATTGGAAGATTACCAGCAATTTCAGCAGAATCATAGAATGGAATGGAATAGAATAGAACAATTAAGGTTTGAAAAGACCTTTAATATCATGTAGTCCAATCATAAGCCTATCTTTGCCAAGCCCACTAAGCAGGTGCAATGCAAACTTTTTGTAAAGCCCCTCTCTTTATATCAATCCCTGCCATTCCTGTGCTCCTTCACAGAAGGGTCTCGGTCAGATATGACAGGCAATAAGTTTACAGTGAGGTAAAGTAAGAATGAAGGAGGATTTACTTTCATGGTTTGTCATTCAAGTCTATATTCAAGTGTTTAAAAAAGACTTGCCAGCTGTAATAGACCTTCAGGAACCTTAGCAAAGATAAACTATAAGATTATCTGCAGTGCAACATTACTGTGAAGTACAAACCACGTATTCAACATATTGGCTGAAATGTGACTCCATAGGAAAAGAGTATGATCATCAAATGCAGCAGAATTGATATTGCTTAAGAGATTTTCATGGTTTTTTAAAAATTCATGATGAAACTATGTTTCTGGGGTTGTTTTTTTTTTTTTTTTGGCTGGATTATGGAGAATGAAGAAATATCAAGAAACTGAATTCTGCTAGCATCATGTTTTAAATCAATCAATCACACTTAAAGCTAGTGGGAGCTCATCTGAGCATAGCTACTCATATTGATACATGTTTATACATGAGTTCAACATTTCTACGCATAGATACCTGGCATTTAAATGCATTTTTAAGCCATACATAATTAGGTGAAACAGAAAGGTGAGTAATTAGTAAATAACACATTATTCCTGGAGTAACCCCTGCACTGTTTTCTTCCCCATGCTTCAGGTTTCCTAAGTTTCAGATTGAAAAATGTCAAAAATTCAAAACCCAGCTTCAAGCCTCACTTAATTTTGAAGGAAAACTGTTATTTGAGTGCAGCTTTTTTTAAAACTGGGCTCCAGTCCAAGTTTGCCTGTAAATCTTGTAAAGCTTTCAGGCTGAATGTGAGTTGTGTATCAGAGATCTGAGTCTTCCAATGAATGCCACATAGGGGAGCCCCTGCTGAGCTCCGTTTTCCAGCCCTGGCTGTTCCTTAAGACCTCAACGAGCTTGTTTGGAGATAGCCTGCGTATTTCTTCTCCACGCTGCAGTCACACATAGAGAACTTTTCTCCTTCATCCCTGAGTTTTAGTGAGCTTCACAGGCATTCACTTACACCTAAGTAGCATTCACTACAGGATTGTACAAGACTACTTTGCAGGTCGTCTTGTTATACAGTTGTAAATAGCATGGTAGATTTGATACTTCAAATATTTCCCTATTAAAACACATCATTATTTTCTCTAGCATACTTTTCATATTTCAGCTGCTGTTACCGTGTATTAGTACTGATGCAACAGTCACAATCTGGACCTGACAGTACATTGCACCATTGCATCACTAGCCATGTGTTATTGCTGTTGGAATTATTATTAGTAATAATTATTGCCCTTAGGAGCAACATAAGTGGTGGATGCTGCATCAGAAATGTAGGCTTAAGGAAGAATGCACTGTATAACACTGTACTTTTCTATTTGTTATTTTATGTTATCTTTTGATTTTTGTTTTCTGTATGTTATATTGAAACAGTACATCTGGGGGAGAGTGGTTTTGATTATTCCCACCTTCTGAAGCTATTTTCCACTGGGTTTTGCACAGTCATTTGAACACTCTCTTGTGCATCCTTTTCTGCCTGCCCACTTCCACAGGAGACCACCTTTTTCTAAGCCCACAGCTTGGCGAGCAATGTGTGGGCTCTAGAAGAAGCACAGCTGGGAACTGAACATAAGCACTTCCCTGCTGAGCAGAGATGACATGGGTGAACGCTGCATCCTTCAGATAAGCAAGCAGCCAGATGAGGCATGTTCACCCTTTATTCTGAGAGGGTGGTGTTGGACTGTTAATCCACCCCTGTGCTGTCCACTGCAAGGCTGTAGGTGTTTTGGGGTACAACTAACAGAACATCTAGTCTGTGGATCTTATTAGAGTTTAGGCATGAACTTCTGTTGATCTTCAGAGCCCTAGCAAAGACCAGAACCAGTGGGGTTTTTTTTGCTGAATATTCACATTCATAATCAAATTGATACTGGATAGTGATACCCTTAAACATTACGGGGCAACAAGAGCAAGTAGATGCCTTAAATTGCACTTTAAGAAGTAAACCTGTCATGGCCTTGTGCAACCTGAATGACTCCATATTTCCAGCCTCTCTCCTCTGTGCATTTCTCCAACATTTACTCCATTCCCCAGTGTTTCCACTTCACCCTATATCTCTTTGCTATACGTCATGTGTGAAGCAGGACTTCTGTCTCCCATAACCGGTGACTCTTCAGTTACCCACTGTACCCTGCAGCCACTGCTGCCTCTGTGCCCTAGCAGGAGAGCAGAGGTGCTCAGAGAAGCAGTTACAGAAACATAGAATAGAATCATAGAATAGTCTGGGTTGGAAGAAACCTTCAGTGGTTATCCAGTCCAACTCCCCTGCAGTAAGCAGGGACATCTTCAACTAGATCAGGTTGCCAAAACCACACCCAGGCTGTCCTTGATTGTGTCCAGGGATGGTGCATCTGCCACCTCTATGGGCAACTTGCGCCCATGTTTTACCACCCTCATTGTAAAGTATTTCTTCCTCATATCCAAACTGAATCTCCCCTATTTTAGTTTAAAACAATTACCCTTGTCTTATCACACCAGGCCCTGATAAAATGTCTCTCCCGTGTTTCTTATATGTCCTTTTGAAAGGCTGCAATAAGTTCTCCCCAGAGTCTTCTCTCCTCCAGGCTGAACAATGCCAGCTCTCTCAGCCTTTCCTCCTAGGAGAAGAGCTCCATCCCTCTGATAATATTTTTGTCCCTCCTCTTGACTGTCACCAGCAGGTCCATGTCTTTTCTGTGCTGAGGACCCCAGAGCTGGATGTAGTACTCCGGGTAGGATCTCATGAGAGCAGAGCAGAGGGGGAGAATTGCTATGTTTGACCTGCTGACCATGCTCCTTTGGATGCAGCCCAAGATATGGTTGGCTTATTACCTGAAGTGTTGCACTTGGATGTGGCCAAAGCATATGGAGACCTACAAAAGCCAGGCTGTAGATACTCTTCAGCCCGTTTGAGTCTGCAGGCTGCAGTATCATTTTAGAAATTGCTATTTCGGACTTGCATTCAAACCCTGAATCCTACATGCCTGTAGGTAGGTGGATAGGTGAAGACAACTGGGAGCTCTTCCCACCAGCTCCAAAGTGCCAGCTCCAATCCAGAAACAATGTAGATGAGTGACTGCATACTGTACAGATTGCAACTGAAATATCATGCTGGCTTCAAGCCTGAGCAATGTGAACACTCCATTCTTCATTTGTGGATCTCAGCTTTGGTCCTTTTGCCACCTTTAAAATAGAGATGAGCACTTTTTCGGTTTACAGAAATTGTTGCAAGTTAATGCATTCAAGATGGCGTGATCCTTAGATACAAAGGATGTCAAAAAACAGGAATACTGGGTCTGTTCTTTCATTTTCACCTGTTGGACTAATTAAATATACTAGAATATCACTATAATTACATAATTATATGTAATTAAATAAATAAAAATGTAAAAGCATATGAAAAGAAAGCAAGCCAAACGAAAATAGCAACCCATTTATTCCACATCTAAGAAACCCAGAATTGTCACTGAACTTTTGTCTGTTTTGGTGAATAAGCTAAGAAATCTTTCCCTGGATTACTTTCCCCATTATAGTTGTCACAGAGACTGGTGGAAACGGGTAAAGTAACGGACGAGACAGAATTTGTCCTCTCAGAGGAGCCTGAAATTACGGTCGATGTTAGAGGCGCGGCCGGCCGGGGTGAAGCCTGCAGACTCCCCGCCGTGGCCCCAGGGACCCGCTTCCCACGGGCGGCGCCGGGAACGGGGTCCCGGGCAGTACAGCTCCGGCCCGCGGGGACGGCACCGTGCCTGGCTCGCCCCTCCACGCTGGGGAGCGCTGCTACAGTCAGCGGCGAACGAGCTGTATCTATCTATGTGTGTGTTTGAAAGCGCAGCCCCGGCTGGTGGCACAGGGGCTGTGTGAGCAGGGGGGGTGCGGGGTGGCGAAGAATTAAAACAAGGCACGAAGCGGGTTTAAAAATAGCGTCCGGGCGGCGGGAGGTGAGGCACGCAGCCCGCGGCGGGCGGAGCAGGGCGGGCGCGGCTCCCGCGGGGGCCCTGCCCGGCCCGGGAGTTCCTCGGCTGCCTTGTAAG
>JANRGW010025087.1:0-15113 GCA_024733675.1 Psilopsiagon aymara | reverse complement strand
GTGGCATGGTTTAGTGTGAGGTGTCCCTGCCCATGGCAGGGGGGTTGGAACTAGATGATCTTAAGGTCTTTTCCAACTCTAACTATTCTGTGATTCTGTGAATCAGCCCTGAGATCCAATATGAATGTTACTTTTTCTTGCCAGAGATTATGCACTGCTACCAACCCAGCCACCTTGCATGAGGTGTGGAGAACGTCAAAGTAACTTCAGTGTAATATCTCATATTTCATGCTTTTCATATTTCAGAGTATAATTATACCATAGGCCCAGAAACTCTATGGCTCTTTCTCATGGTGTCTGCTTCTGGGCTGCTCCCATTGATTTTGTCTCTGCAGCTATATGCAAGAGTGGTGCTGCCTGTTAATACTTGTTCACACAATGCCCCTGTGGCCTAGATCACCGTAGTAGTTCTTTGTCTTTTGTTCACTCTACGTTGCTTTGAGCACATTAGGATGGTTACGTACCCTTTCCAGAACAGGGCATATTATAGACACTTCCATCTTACAACAGGAATTTTGACAGTGTTGGTTCGGCTATGGTTATCCAGTAAACACTATACAGCACTTGAAAGTGAAGGGTCTTGTAGGTTTAAAGTCTCTGTAATTAATACCTTTAATAATACCAGTTTAATGGGAAACTGAGACCACACTTGTAGTACTGGGTACAGTTATGGGCTTTCCAATACTAGAAAGGTATGTAGCTAACCAGAGAGAGGCCAGTGGAGGACCCCTATGAAGTTTAAGAGACAGGAGCATGCCTCATGTGAGGAAATGCTGAAAGAACTGTTCAGCCTAGAGCACAGAAAGCTCAGGGAATCTCATAGAATCACAAAACGGTTGGGGTTGGAAAGAACCTTAAGGTCATCCACTTCCAATCTCCCTGCCATGGGCAGGGACATTTCACTCTAGAACATGTCAACCAAGGCTCTGTCCAATCTGGTGTTGTCCACTGCCAGGCACTTGAGCCTTTACCACTTCTTTGGCCAACCTGTTTCACTGCCTCACCACCCTCACAGTAAAGAACTTCTGCCTTATATCTAACTTGAACTTCCCCTGTTCTATCACTACAGTCCCTGATGAAAAGTCCCTCTCCAGCAACCTTGTAGACCCCCTTCAGATACTGGAAGGCTGTTATGAGGTTTCCACGCAGCCTTCTCTTCTCCAGGTTGAACATCTCCAACTTTCTCAGCCTTTCTTCATATGGGAGGTGCTATAGCACCTTTTATCACCCTCATGGCTTCCTTTGGACTTACTCCAACAGCTCCATGGTCTTCTTATTTTGAGGACACCAGAACTGCACAGAGTACTTCAAGCAGGTCTCATGAGAGCAGATTAAAGGTGCAGTAAAAGGTCATGCTCCTTTTGATGCAGCCCAGGTTAGCCTTATGGGCTGTGAGCACACACTGCAGCCGGTTCATGTTCAGTTTCTCATCGACCAACACCTCTAAGTCCTTCTCAGAGCTGCTCTGAATCACTTCTCTGTCCAGCCTGTAACGTGCCTGGAATTGTCCTGACCCAGGTGTAGGACCTTGCACTTGCCCTTGTTAAGCTTCATAAGATTGGCATTGGCCACCTCTGCAACATGTCAAGGACTTTCTGGATAGCATCCCTTCCCTCCAGCATGAGTGTGTACAAATATCTGAAGGAAGGGTGTAAAGAAATCAGGGCCAGGCTCTTTTCAGTAGTTAACTGTGACAGGACAAAAAAACGAAGGGGAAAAACAGGAACACAGGAAGTTCTATCTAGACGTCAGAAACACCAGAAAACACTTTTTCACTGTGAGGTGACTGAGCATTAGCACAGATTGCTTGGAGAAACTGTGAAGTCTACATTCCTGGATATACTCACAACTGACTGGTTTGGTACTTCACAACTTATTCTGGGTGACCCTCCTGGAGCAGCAGGGGGTAGGACGACATGAACCCCCACAGGTAGCTTTCCAGCCTCAACCATTTTGTGGTTCCATGTTTCTAAGAGAAGTGAAGAACCATATTCAAGCTGCACAAAATTTAAAAAAAGAAATAAATAAAAAAAAAATAAAAAAAAATGGGGAATAAAACAATTAAAAAAGAATGAGTGTGTTTGAATTAACAACTGAAAGCCTGAAAGTGAATCAAACCTTCAATAGCATATTGACTGCCAACAGGACTAGAAAAGCAAACTCTGACATTAGCTGACTGGATATATCTTGAGGCTGTCCCTCTCTATGTGTCCATATCTGAGCCTGTGCACTAACTCTCTGTGACTGCTTTGTGGCAAAGCACAAGAGTAATTGACATTCTAGTTAACATAGGCTGAAAAATGACCTTGGTTCTTCACTTTGTCGCTGGCTTAGCATGGTACAAAGTGTTAAAGAAGGTTGCTTGATTTAAAATCTGCCAGTATAGCATTCTAACAAACACTTGCAAAATGACAGCAATATCTTAATTGTTGTGTTATTTACCAATGAATAAAGTGAATTCATAGTTCAGTGTTACAAGAATTAAATCCAGTTTTCAGACATAAGTACATTCTTTGTTTATTTTCATGTTAAACCCTATTCAACATTATGTATTTTCAAACATCTATTCTGGACAATGCTCTGGGAAAGAAGACAGTTTTGATGGCAAGATGCCTAGATTTGTGGTGCTGTGGTGTGACAGACTGGCATTTCTCTTTCAGTCTCATTTATATCTAAAAAACGTGTGGGTTTTGAGTTAAACATAGAAATTAAAGATAGCATCTGTAAAGCAGGACTGGTTTTATTTTTGCTGTGCTAAAATTAAGATGCTTTCTGTTTCCCAGACTTTAATATCGAAAGAACATGCACACTGACCATGTGAAAAAACTTAAAGAAAGAATGCACTATTCATTGTGTAGGCGGCTAGTGAGACTTCAGATAAACAGGAAAGCCAGTCAGAAATGAGAAGCTGAATACTTTTGCTAAAACAACTCCTATGCAAATAGTCAGCAATATCGAACTTTAAAGTATCACAGTTATGAAATCTGTGCACCTTCCAGGGTATCAGCTTAAATAGTTCCATATACTATAGATTTCCTTCCAATACTGAAAGGGAAAAATCTCACTGTCTTGAACAGAGGGTGTCATTCTGACAAAAAATTTTGCAACAAGGAATAGGATTTCTGGAAAAAAGCTTCTGCTGCAGAACTGTGGTGAAAATTTTAAAGAAATTAAAAACCACACCAAACAAAAAACCAAACCAAACCAAAAAAAAAAAAAAAAAAACAACAAAAAAAACCCAACAAAAAACCCCCCAACAAAACACCCAAATTCAAAAAACCCACAAACAATAGAATCCATAGTTATCCACATATAACTTTTTTTTCTATTACATTTTAAATTTCAAGAAATACTGTCTATTGTGAAATGAATTGCACATAGCACATGCCACTTAGCTTGGTATTGAATTGGTAAACCTCATTGATTTCAGAAAAAAAAAATTACTCAGAGATTGTTAGACATGAACCTTGTAGAAAAAAAAAAAAAATGGTTTATAAGTCACTAGTAGGTAAATAAACACTATTTGAGACATAAAAGAAAGACTGTAGAAAACATTCAAATCTTGAACTTTCACATTAAAGAAAATTTAGAAAGAAAGAATTATTAAGAGTATTTATAAAGATAAAAAACTAACAAGTCAACAAATATCCACAGTAGTTAAAAGAAGAAAAGCTTCTCAACACGCTTTGGCAGCAGTGAATGACTAGAGAAAAGGCTTGGAATCTGTCTCTAAATCCCGGTCCTGCGTTAAGTCAGGCACACTGGGAAGACCCAGAGGTAAGAACTGTAGATGGAAAAGAATTGACTGGAGGAATAAAATGGGTGGATGTTTTGTGCATTTGCTGCCTAGAGGAGATGATTAGCATAATTAATCTATACTCTTTGCACTGGCCTGGAGCAGGAGTAATTCCTTGATGCACCTGGTGAACAGAGTGATTCAGGAAACTAAAAGAGGATTGCTAATGCAGCTACATTACAGCCCTTGTGAGTAGTAAGCAGGTGCTTTCAACTCATCATAGCTGCCTATGTCTTGGGGGAAAGACAAGGATGTGATTTGACTGCTTATGGCCTGCCCCATGTCCTGCAGAGCTCACAGGTGGGAATGCAATGAGTGTATGAAGTGGAGAAGGACTGGCTGCCTGATGGCAAAGCTGGTGAAAAACTGTAGCTGATCAGTGTCTTTCTGCAGAAGTATGGTCTATTGCTACTAGGCATGAAAGAATCTGTCAGTTCAACCTTTCCGAGTTTCTTCTTTTTTTCTTTTTTTTTTGTTTTTACTATCTTGTTCCATTTTAAAAACAAACTCCTGAAAGATCTGCATATGGCATTGGCCACTGAAAGCATTAATTTTAAATACCAAAGTCTTAGCAAATACACATGCAAGTGAACAGTACTGGAATCTCCTGAATAATATGTACCTAAAGTAATTTTTTTGCATTTTTGTAAAAGTCCTTCTTCAGAGAGGTTAAGAAATTAAAAATTCTGCCTGCTGTGCAACTTCAGTAACCCATCTGTTTTGAGGTAATAAACAATAAGCAACAGATTAAAAAATTATGTGATTGAAGATACTTTATTATTAAACAGAATGTAAGGTGTGGGGTTTATTGTTTTTTTGCTTGGGGTGGAATAGATCTTTGGTTGTTGTGAACATTAAAAAACCTGTTTTAATATATTTTGTAGAACTTTTAGATTTAGAAAGAACAATAAAAAAGAAGGGGAAAAATAGAATCTCAAGTGAAACCAGCTATTAGTTTACTTCCTCAAACTTGAAGTTTACGTACATGTGGAAAGAAAGGCTACAGAATCATAGAATCATAGACTGGCTTTGGTTGGAAGGGACTTTAAAGATCACCTACGTGCAACCCCTTCCATTAGACCAGGTTGCTCAGAGCCCTGACCAACCAGGCCTTGAACACTTCAAGGAATGGGGCAGCCATAGCTTTTCTGTGCAACCTGTTCCAGTGCCTCACTAACTTCACATTAAAGATTCTTTTCCTGATACCTAATCTGAATCTACTCTCTTTCAGTTTAATCCATCCTCCCCTTCTGCTATCATTACATGCCCTTGTAAAAAGTACCTCTGCAGATTTCTTGTAAGGACCCTTTAAATATTGGAATGCTGCTAGAAGGTCACCCTTCTCCAGGCTGAGCAACTCAGCCTGTCTTCCTATGAGCAGTGCTCCAGTCCTCTGACCATCTTTGTGGACTTGCTCCAGTAGGTCCATATCCTTCTAATATTGGGGGCTTCAGAGCTAAACAGAGTACTGCAGGAAGGTTCTTATGAAGGACAGGGGGAGAATCACCTCCGTGGACCTGCTTGTCACACCTTTTTTGATGCAGCCCAGCATGTAGTTGGCTTTCGGCACTATGAACACACACTGTTGTGTCATGTTGAGCTTCTCATCAAGCAGCACACCCAGGTCCTCTTGAAGGCTGCCCTCAAACTGTTCTCCACCCAACTTGTACCTGTGCTTGGGATTGCCCTGACCCAAGTGTAGCACTTGGCACTGTTGAACTTCATAAGGTTTGCACAGGGCCACCTCTCTCGCATGTCAAAGTCCCTCTAGATGGCATCCCTTCCCTCCAGTGTGTCGACCACATCACACAGCTTGGTGTTACTGGCAAACTTGCTGAGGGTGCACTCAGTTCCACTGTCTGTGTCACTAACGAAGATGTTAAACAGTGCTGGTCCTAACACCAACAGCTGAGGAACACTGCTCATCACTGATCTTCATCTGGATATCAAGCCACTGACCACAACTCTTTGAGTGCAACCATCCAGCCAATTCCTTATCCACCAAGTAGATCAAATTGTAGAATCATAGAGTCACAGAGTCATAGAATCATAGAGTCATGGAGTCATAGAATAGTTAGGGCTGGAAAGGACCTGAGGACCTCAAGATTTTTAGTTCCAACTCCTCTGCTAATGGGCAGGGATGCCTCACATTAGACCATATCACCCAAGGCACTGTCCAACCTGGCCTTGAACAGTGCAAGGGATACAGCATTTTGAACTTCTTTGGGCAAGTCCATGCCCCTCCATTTTAGAGAGAAGTTTATATGTGAGACAGTGTAAGAACTTTGCATATATCCAGGTAGATAACATCAGTCACTCTCTTTATTCACCACTGCTGTAAAGCTATCATAGAAGGTCACAAAATTTGTCAAAGATCAAGTGTCAAGAAAACATTGCTTGGCTTATTTTTTTTGTAATCTCAATGCTTAAAGGGTTATGAGAAAAAGTATTTGTGAGACAGTTTGATGTGCTTGACCAGCAAGTCGAAGGAGCTGATCCTGCCCCTCTATACTCCGCTCTTGTGAGACCTCCCTTAGAGTATTGTGTGCAGTTCTAGCGTCCTCAACATAAAAAGGACATTGAACTGCTGGAGCAAGTCCAGAGGAGAGCCACGACGATGATTATGGGACTGGAGCACCTCCCGTACGAAGATAGGATGAGAGAGTTGGGTTTTTCAGCCTGGAGAAGAGAAGGCTGCGTGGAGACCTCCTAGCAGCCTTCCAGTATTTGAAGGGGGGCTATAGAGATGCTGGGGAGGGACTCTTCATTAGGAACTGCAGTGATAGGACAAGGGGTGATGGGTTCAAACTTCAACAGAGGAAATTAAGATTGGATATAAGGAAGAAGTTCTTTACTGTGAGGGTGGTGAGGCACTGGAATGGGTTTCCCAGGAAAGTTGTGAATGCTCCATCACTAGATGACCTTAAGGTCCTTTCCAACCCTAACTATTCTATGATTCTATAATTCTACGACTTACCAAAGCTGTTTCCACTCTTAGTTGTCGAGGAATTTGGTAAAAGAGTTAAAGACATGAAGAGCACTTATTTGACCTTAAGAAGTTTAAAGTTGACATGTTTCATTTTCAAACAGCAACTAATCTTGACTTCGAGATTTGACACAGATGTAGACTAATAAGGCATTTATTATTTCTTAGATATAACTCAGCATGCCTTGACAGACCTTTCTTTTCAATCCTGGTGATTGTATCACAGAAAATCTGGTGCCTTCTGATGTAAATCCTGTATGCTATTCATATATTAATGTTATTTTTCTTCCTCTGTTTTAAAGATTTTTTTTTTCTCAAGCAAGTGAAAGATTGGTAAGAATTAAGGAGTATAGTTATGGTGCAAGTAGTTATGAAATAGTAATTTCTGCATCTCTCACATTGCAGAAAAAAATATGTAAATGTTAATTATGCAGCTGAAAGTCAGAGTTGACCTCACAGTGTTCAAATACTGTTGGTGTACTCCCACAATATTATGACATAATTGATCAAAATGACACTTCAGGTTCTTCTCATTACGAGCATTAGGTATTCATTACAGTATCACTGATCATAATGATTTAATTTGGTGTTCAGAGATGTCGTATGTTTCTCCATAGGTGTTCATGGACGCTTAAAATAAATTGCTTCTTTCCTCTCTCAAACTCTTTGATGACATGTTATTGCAAAATGCATTTGCACTAACACAGTCTCTACCAGCCCACCTGGCACCACAGGGGCAGATATTCTTTTATAGCATCTGAATTAGTAAAATAAAGATTTTCCCCTCCTGAAAAAGTGGAAGGTTGTAATATTTTAAAAGCATGCACAAAGATACACAATATAAAAAGAATTTTATTTTTCTGTTTCCGTACCAAAGGTGTGAAAGAATTTTGAGTTTTAAGACAGACATAGAAAATGGTAACTTTACAGTGCTTCCTCTAAGAAATAATTGTATATCAGAGGATACCTACAGTTAAGATACATTACAAGAGCATTTTTTATTAAAATAACAACAACAACAAAAAAAGACCATACAACAAAACCAAAGACCAACAAAACCAACCCCATAAACAAAAAGAACCAACATTTGGGAGCTTAGACTATCTTTGCCTTCAGCAAAAAAATTTTGTTACTTTTCTTAGTCTATCTCTGTTTGCACAAGTTAAAGGGCTTCTATTGACATGAAGTGAACTTCAGTATTTATACATGCCTTCCTGCCTTCCTTTCTCCCGGATTTATGTGGATCTAAGGCAGAATAAGCTGAACTTGAATATTGCTCGTAGGCTGGTCTGTTAGGAACACAGATTTCTGTGCCAGAATGACACATATTCCTGTCAGAATTGCCTTGCCATTGTTGAAACTAAACTTTCAGGACTAGATAGATGACAGAAGATTGACTTTATTGTCTCACTGATTCTTGTTTAAAAAAGTGCATTGGAACTTCCAGTTGCTTTTTCCTAGGTAAGGAAATAGTCTTCATAGTCATAGCAAATAATGGTTATTGCCTAGGTAAGAATGGAAAATAATCTACTAGGCTCAGTATTTTCATTCTTCTATATTCATCAATTACTTGGAGTTGCTGTAGATTTAAAAAAAAAATGTAGACGTACTTCCTGTACTTCCAAAAGTACTGAGTATTGTACATCACTAATGAGTCTGCTGTAGTCATGCTTACCACCGTCTAAAAGTAAACGGATGAAGAAAATCTTCCTTTAGGTATATTAAGCACTCAGCAAAATTAAACTTCCCCAGACTACACATTCTTCAGCATATAAGAAGTATATTCACTTTCAATCTTTCAATAAAGCTGTCAATGATACAAACTGAAACACAAATCTCAAAGCTCTCACGTCAAATGGGAACTGTTTGTAAAGCTACATATTTTGCTTGATCTTTCAAACATTCCCGTCCTTTTTTCAAGTGCCTCATATGGCTTCAACCCAGACTTAGGCTAAATTTAACCTTTAAAAATAGGTAGGTTTTTTAGCTGCATCTAGCAACTCCTTTCCACTACTACTAGAAATAAAATGGTACCAAATAGGAAATTTGTTTTCCCTTTACTGAAGAATTTTTCAAGTCCTTGCATGTTCTTGCAGAAAATATTCTTGGACTGCAAGGTATATATAGAATGCATTTACAAATCTGGCTGCTAGACACTGCTGAAATAATAGATCCCAGAGAAAAGTCCTTGGTGAGTCTCAAAAATCCCACCAGATCTTCCTTGTTATTGTTTCAATAAAATTTCTTTCTTTTTTTTTTTTTTTTTTTTTTTTTTTTTTTTTTTTTTTTTTTACCTGAAGTAAATGCCCTAATTTGTACTCTTATGTCCATGTTCAAACAACTGTACTGTCTTCATCCAACCTGGCCTTGAACACAGCCAGTGATGGAGCATTCACAGTTTCCCTGGGCAACCCATTCCAATGCCTCACTACCCTTACATTAAAGAATTTCTTCCTCACATCCAATCTAAACTTCCCCTCTTTAAGTTTGAACATGTTACTCCTTGTCCTATCACTGCAGTCCCTAACGAAGAGTCCCTCCCCAGCATCCCTATAGGCCCCCTTCAGATACTGGAAGGCTGCTAGGAGGTCTCCACGCAGCCTTCTTTTCTGCAGGCTGAACAGCCCCAACTTCCTCATCCTATCTTCATATAGGAGATGCTCCAGTCCCCTGATCATCCTTGTGGCTCTCCTCTGGACTTGTTCCAGCAGTTCCATGTCTTTTTTATGCTGGGACACCAGAACTGCACACAATACTCACAAGGTCTCATAGGGGCAGGATCACCTTCTTCGACCTGCTGGTCATCCTCCTTTTCTGGTTGGACAGAGCCTTGGGTGGCATGGTATGGTGTGGCAGGGGGGTTGTAACTAGATGACCTTCAGGTCCTTTCCAACCCTAACTATTCTGAGATTCTATGATTCATAATTAAAAGCGCTGAAAGATTAATGCCATCATGAATATAAATATTTAACATATTTAATTCTCAATTTAAGAAATTTTGTATTCTTTCTAAACAATATATCTATGAAAATAGCATTTTTATTATTAAATTTCTAATTCAGCCTGAGTGATAATTCTTCCTGAAAGTTAAGCCTCTTCAGTTATTAAATAGAGCTCTGGTCCCTATTTCTCAATCCCTACTTCTGAGTGATCAATAACCAAGATGACTCGAAGTGGTGATCTTGAACACTTCTGGGCTAGGCCAGATAACACACAATTATGTTGACTTTTTTAAAGTTTTTCTGTAGTTTTTATTTAATTAGTGATTTAGCCTGCTAATTCTAGCCAGCTCAGAGACAGGATAGCACTAGATCCAGGCATGCCTCAAATTACTTGCCTTTGACTTTCAAAAGAACTAATGGACTTAGAGAAGAAGACTTCACTAAAAAATAGATGTTATTGAGCTAGCCATATACAGGTTAGGACAACATCTGCAATGACTTATCCTAGGCTACTACGGAATAGGCCTATGCAATGAATCTGCTTTTGTACATTTGGTTACTGTTACCTGCAGCTATTATGTAGGGGGCTAACTGCAGACCTGATGCACTCCATTTTGAGTGCAACCTTAAGAGGAACCAGTTTAGATTTAAGGCTTGCAAACTGAAGGTAGTATTGGCATTGAGCACTGCTACCCGTGCTGCTATAAGAGGTCTGAAATCTTTTCATCTAAAGATGGACTCTGAGTCTAGAGAGTTACAGCAGTTTTTACAGTACTGTTTTCTGACTTTCATTATGCCCTAAAACCCTTCCCACATATCTTGGTGTTTCAAACTGCCTAAATCTGTGCAATGTTTAAATTGCCTTTGGTCTTTGAGCAACTTATCAAAGCAAATGATTCCAAAGGGAACAACAATTCTGACTGTGAAATTTCCTGTTTCGTTGGGGAAATCCAAACCCAGAGCCCTGAAGTTCATGCACCCTCAAAGAGCTTAACAGCTTTGGCTTGGAGAAGGCCTGTAGAAAGATTTGTGTGGTCCCAGAAGAATAAGATTAAATTCAAATACTTCTAATTGTTCCCCAGAAACAGATAGACATAAAGAGAGTTAGGCTGGAAAGGACGTCCAGATGTCATCTTATATAGCCACCCACTCTGATCAAGGCCAGCTAAGATATGACTGTCCAAGCCTTACCTCACTGACAATAAAATAACCAGAAGGAGCCTAATTAATCCATAGGCATTCATGGAGTACATTACCTCACATGCCCTAAAATCAAGATGTAATTTTGTTTTGAATTATAAAAAAATTTTCCAAATTATGGGTCTTATGGGTCTTTCCACTCATACAGAATAATAGTGCACCTGAAATAGAAAAAAGGTTACAGAAATTAACCAATGCAAATAAAATGATACCAAAGAATGCTGGAAAATATTCAGAGATGGTCCATTACATGAGAAATAATTACACATGGGATAGTTGTTTTTATTGTTAAAGTTACTTCCCTTCTTCATTCATACAGACTACGTGATATATTTCTGTTTGGGTAGTGGAGTTAAGACAAGGCTATTTGTACAGTTCTTTGTCTTAATCACTTTAAATTTGCATTCCATTAATGTTGTATTTTTCACACAGGTTTTTTTTTTTATGTAGGTTTTTTTTTTTTTCCCTAACAACTCCTATGCAGTAAACTTTTACGCATGTAAAATGGACAATTTATCTTCCTAGAAATTCAAACAAACACAAAGCCTTTTAGGTATTTCTGCAATCCTGATCCTTAATACCATATATTTGAACTAAAATTATAACAAAGACCTATAAAAAATATAAAATATTTTAAATGCCAACCTATGACGATGTATTTTTTAGCTTTTTTCTTGTTCAACTTATTGTTGTTCTTTTTTCTTGTTTTTTTTTTTTTTTTACTATAGTTTGCTTACTTCAGCACTGCATTTATGCACTACATACCAGTTTGATACAACAATATGTTAACTGCAAAGGCTTTAAATAAGTTTTTCTCAAAGTTTTTTTGAGTGTTTTTATCCTTTCTTTTTTTTCCTTATTTTGTCTGTTCCAAACCCACAAATTTTAAGCCGAGTCCATCCTGAAGGTGTCTTTATTGCTGTTAAATCTGGAAATTCTTAAAAGAAATTCTCATGAAGAGTAACCGTATCTGTCTACTTGGGTCTAATGAAAAGGAGCAGTGTAATAAGACGCTGCTTAATGAACTCTAAAAGAGACAGAACTGTAACAGTTTTACCTTCTGCATCCTGGTGAATATTACCTAAAAACATAGCTGTGGGAGAGAAAAATTAATCATTGAATCATTATTCTCTCCTCAGAGGCAGAGATCCCATGAGTCAGAAATCCCACAAAATAATTTCTTTGAATCAGGAGGAGAAAAAGGGAGTGGAGGAAATGCAACGGCTAACTTCATGCTGCATTTCCTTTCCCCACTGAAGAGAGAGAGGTTGAAAGAGAACCCCAAATTATCAACCTGATTTGATGAATGTAAGGAGTCTGAAGATGAGCTTGGATCTGAATTACTACCTGTGATGCTTTATGTTCTCTGATACTTCAGCCAGATCATCCTTATGATGCAGGCATCTGTTTTTCCTACTCTGCTGCCATCTTCATCAAGTTTCCTTTGGGTTAATTGGTAAGCTAAAATCAAAGGGCTGTTTTCACATGAAGAAGATTCCTTAGTCTTCCTACTTGCTGGTCTTAAAACCCACATCGGCAACTGCTACTGGGTGACCACATGGACTACTGAAAAAAAAATGTGGTATTTCATCAGCTCTGCTCATTACTCTGCCTGTTGTGACTCCAGGAAAAATACACAACTATACATGACCCCTTACTGAGGTACATCCAACCACTATGGAACTTACAGGAAATACCCTTACTCCCTTTTTCCTCTGTAATACCATGGGACTTCATCCTGCAAAAAAACACTGAGGTACAAGAATTTGAAGTTGCTCAGCAAGTCCTAAAAAAGTTTGCATTCTTACAGAAATCATCCCATGAAGAGAGGTGAACTTGTGGCACAAAGTGAGAAGGTGCAAAGGGAATTAAATTTTCCTTAATTGAAGTCCTACCTGGTGACCATGGACACTCAATACTATAATTCCCTGATGGAAAAAAACTAAGCATCTAATTGAGAGTGATAATTGTTAAATATTGTCATTAAAAGCAGCATTTTAGTCTGTGTGAGGATAGTCATTCTACATTTATTTTTCGGTCAGAATGCAACTGGTTTTAGCTTACATCTTTCTGAACAGTAGTAATCACACTGATCCACTGAGAGTTACCACAGAGGGTGTATGCTGTGGTTACACTTCACGCTCTTCTGTGTTCGTGGAGTTTCCACTTAGTATGGCGTCTAAAAAGATTTGCATATGTAAATACAAACATCCACCCACAGTGCTACCACCTGTCCACACCATTTCTGAGATACTTTCTGAAAGAATACTAATATATAAGTGGGGTCAAAACATGCTATGCTCCAGGATAAATATGATGCTTGTGCTATCTGAGCACATATTAATATATACCAGTAGTTTGCATGCTTAATAAGGGGTATAAGCATATTTGACTGATGTTCATAGATTCTAATAGTTATTATTATATAAGCGTGACAATTCATGTACTTTGGGGAATAATTTTTTAGATCTAATTAAGGGGCTTTTGGGTGCCACTGTTGACTTGAATCAGATGTCTATCGCTGCAAGGCAGTTGGACGCTTCTCAAATATCTCCTCCTGCCAACCTTAGTGACTATTACCATCCTCAGGAAGACTGGAAAACCTTATTTGCTAAATAAGTGCACTGTGGTCTAAGCAAGAGCCAGATATCAGCTGGAGATCTGCTTACTATAGAGATACATTTAGGCACTTATTTCCTCTGTATCTAGCTTGAGTGGATGCATCATTGTCAGAAATGTCTTTATATGACCTTTTTTCTTTCCTTTTTTTTTTCTTTTTTTTTAATCATAAAATCTTTAGGACAATGAAATTGATTTGCTGGAGCAAAATATTGGTTTAGGGTTAAATATCTGGTCAATCACCTGGAGAAAAAGAGGCATTTATGCAAACATCCAATAGCATGTAGCTTATGACCTTTGGAAAATCCAAATGCTTCCCTAACAATGAAATCAATAACTAGCTTTGTAGAGCTGAGATATTATATACTCTTTGTACCGTGTGCTGGTTTGCTGGCATTCCCTGTAGTACGCGATCAAATCTATATCCTTCCACACCTGCTTTTTTAACCTTGTAACTAACTAAACCGTTATAGACACAAGGGGTAAGGAAAGTGAGAAACCCAAAGCTGCTACAAGGTCACAGATCAAATAAGCAGAAGCAGCTTGTTAACAGCATTCTCAAAGAGAATCAAGTCACTAAGAAATTATTTGTGCATTAGTGAAATAGAGACACACGGTTTATATACATCCGTTTGTAAAAGACTCTAGAAACTGCCTTAGTAATATTGATGCTGTAGGAGACAGTAAAAGAACAGACAGCTTAAGAAGGTTAGGAACAGCTTTGGAATATTCATTCCTTTAATACAGTTTTTCTTTCTGAAAATAATGAGTTGTTGTTGTGACCTCAAAGTGCCAGAAAGTGGTAAACTGGGTGAAAAATTGTCATTGCCATTCTTAAAATCATGATTCAGAAACAGTTTGTTTTCGTTAATCATGGTTTCTTCATTGGATTCACATGTACAGCAGGAGTAGTTATGATCCAGTCTTTTCCAGGAATACATGTAGGAACAAAGAAAGCTACAATATGCAAAGCTTTTCCAGTGCTTTTTAATTTCCAAGGGCTGTTTTCAGAAAGTCAGAGAGGCTCTGAGTTTTCTTCAGTTCTACAGAACTTGTAAGCGCATACCTGACGCTATCTGCCTGTATATTAGATATATATTCCCTGTTCTCTGCATTCAGTGCGCTTGCTTCCAAATATGGTATTGCATGATTTTGTCACTTGCACAGTTGTGCTTTCAACATGGATTTACTGTCTGAGATATGGCTGAGGGATTATAAAAAGCGGAAGCGACAAGAGATGGCCTGGGAAGAATACAGAGTTGTCAAGGAACCTAGGGACAGGATTAGGAAAGCTAAGGCCCAATTAGAGTTGAACTTGACTGGGGAAGTCAAAGATAACAGGAAGGGGTTCTACAGGTATATTGCAAATAAAAAACAGGTTAGGGACAACTTGAGCCCCCTCCAGAAGCTATCAGGAGAACTGACCACCCTGGATTTGGAGAAGGCTGAGGTTCTTGATGACTTCTTTGCCTCAGTCTTCACTGGCAAATGTACTGTCATGGGTTCAGCAGTAGCAGTCATTTTTCTCCTTCTCAGTAGTTGGTGCAGTGCTGTGTTTTTGACTTGTGGC
>JANRGW010025083.1:15027-27359 GCA_024733675.1 Psilopsiagon aymara | reverse complement strand
GGAGTAGGTATCTAAATGTCTTCAAATAGCTACGCTTCAGTCTCTAAAATTTGGTGGTGACATCAAAATAATTATGCAACACCACACTGCAAATGGTAAGGTTATTCTGGTTATTCAGCTATTTTTAAATCCATGGTAAAAAAAAAATATCACCAAATTTGCATATTCTCATGCTGGTTTTGTTAAACTCTAAAGAACCCTTTTTGGTTTTACTATTTTTGCTTATGTTAAAGACTGTATATTTGGCTACAGAAAGCTTTTTAAAGGTTCATTAGAACACATTGAACACCATGCTTTAACAGTGCTTCCTTTCTCTAGGGCTAGGCAAGCACTAAGCATTTCTGGGAGTCCTATCATGCCACTGCAGGAGGATGGCTTCTCTAAGGTTTCCAGGCTTGCATTACACACTTGGGAGAGAAAAAGAGCCAGCAACATGTGCTCCCATCCTTTCAACTCAATCTTCTGTGTGATGACCCACCTTTTCCTTTCTCTTCCCAATACAGCCTGCCCCTCCTGGGACCCACTCCATTTTCTAAATCACACCCCAGTGGGGTGGAGATCCCCAGGTCCTGGTTTCTGATCTCAGGGTCATTCCTACTCTTCTGTGATTGCCTAAGGGAAAACAGCCCTCTAAAAGCAGGACTTACCTGCTCTCAGCTGCGTACCATAGCTGAGAAGAGTGGAGTCAGCTTCCTTAACACCTCCCCTTCTGGTTCAATGAATCTTGCCCTGCTGTGAGTCACCTCGTATGCCTCCCTCAGGCACCTAGCCTCTAAGAAGGTCGGAGTCCAGCCTTCACTCTTGTACTAATCCTTTTTCTGGGCTGGCTGAAAGCAGCTCTTTGCTCACTGAACGGCTTTAAATCATCTTCCTCAGTCCCTGGATTTCATTGTGGTCAGCATGTTTCTGGAATGAAGAACTGCAGCATCCCAGTTATAAACACACAAAGCTTTTATTAACTATGGTTCTAAGAGCCTAATTCCATGGCTTAATCATTAGATAGGTCTTCCTGTTAGAGATCAAACTTCAAAGTCAGTCTTAGGTCAAGTTAACATTGTGTAATAAACGTTCCCCCATATCAAACCATGTCCTGTCAAAAGGTCAGTGGTCACCCACCACACTGCTTGCCTTTTGCACCCCTGGAATTAATTGGCTTCAGAAAATATCATAGATGAGAAATGTTTTTTCAATTGGTTAAGAAAATCCTCACCTACTGGAAGTTACAAGTCATCAGTAGGATGTAACAACTGAATGAAACTTGCCTCAGTTGTGAATGAAACTCATCTCATTCATCTTGGAAGGCTCAGATGCAGCAACAGTGTGACTATGAGTCTTGTAAAAAGTGCCTTTTCCTTTAAAGATTTTACAGCAGCCTTCCACTATGTTTTTTTGGGGGAATACCAGAGCTCAGCAGTGGTAACACTTAATGCAAACCCTTCCCTCTATGTGAGTTCGGGTCACATGGAGGTTCTGTGTTTCAGCTACAAAAGCCACACAGAGGCTGAAAGTTTCATCTCCTGAAATGTCCAAGTTCAGAATAAAGGAATGCTACTGTGGGACAGTACAAACGGGAAATCTTCAGCCACCTGATATACAATAAGGAGATTTATGAGAGATATTTGAAGTGACCAAGAACTGCTGGAAAAACTCTGTCCTTAAAGAGTTCAGTCTTGGACTCTTCACAGCCAGTATTCCTCACAATAGGAGGGAGATTTGCCAAGGAATTTTGGATCAGGTCTCTACACATATTCTAGGCTTTGAAATGTGTTTTGCAGTGCATGGAGGAAAAAAAAGGGAGAAATTAAAACTGTGAGTCAGAACCATCCCTAGAAGGTGTAAATTAAAGGGTTAGAAGACATCTCACTTTTAAATATTATTCACATTCAATAGAGAAAAGCAGCCTCTTGATGTTGCACTTTCTTATTTAAAGCTCAGTAATTAAAAGCAGCTATTTTTAAAAATGATGTTTGTTAATACAAGATGCTGTTACTTTGCATTTCATTCCAGACAGCGCTGTTATAAGTTTTCTCAATAAAAAGTACCCCAAAAGGACCAGTTTTAAACCAAAAAATCCTGTGAAAATTTGTCTACTGGATTTAAGATGCGGTGAATTTCAGAAGCTTAGGAAAATGCCAGCAAAAGTTCACTAACTTTCTAGCACCACAACTGATGTGATATAAATTGGAAATGAACTTCTTTCAGGAGAGGACTTGCATTGGAAATCGTACACTCCCATTTGGGCTCCAAAGGGAGAGGGGAAAAAAAGTCATGATTTTGCCTTGCTGGATCTCTCCTATGCCTTATCATCCTAGGAACTGACGGGCATTTTGCATTGACTAGAAAATCTCTAGGCCCTAAATTTTTCTCTGATTACATAAATATAAATGGGCATTAAGGTCAGATTTGAAACTTGATGGAGTTTCTTTGCCACCCAAGATAGGAGTGACAGCTATGTATTTCAGATCAGCTGTGGGGAAAACCAGCCTGAAAAACATCAGGACAGATTAGCTGCCATTAGCTGGGCAGAAAAGACCCTGGAGTTTAAAGTTAAAGATGAGTAATATGAGACTTTGAGTGTCCTGTTACAGGACTTTAAAAGAAGACTTGCTCCTTTCTGCTGATAATAAGTTTTCAACTTATTTATTTGTTCTCAATTTAATTTTTGTCTGCTTTACTCCACTTATTTGTTCCACTTTCTTCTACTCTATTCTTCTTCCTGTAGAACTGAGCTCTAATATTTTTTAAATGATCCTCTACTAGAAAGAAGGATGAAAATGAGAGTATGTCTTTACTTCTAGTAATATTCAAGTCATCAGGTACTTATTTAATTGGTCTTGTTCAAATGTTCACGGTTGCCTACCTGTAGATCCAGAGTGTAAAGAAAATTTCCACCTCCTCTGAATATAACAACAAAGGGGTACTGGAGATGTGTTTTCATGGAGTGTGGAGCATGCTTTAACTTTTAACCAAAGCTCTTTGGACATATAACAGATTTTCTTCCATGGAATGTATCTAAGGTATAAACATAACCCTCAACTTTTCTTGGTAATATAGCCATATTTGCAGTTTTTTTATTCCTGAATTTGTTATTGACTGCTGAGAAGTTCTGGAGTGTGAGACATCTAGGGCTGCATTGCACTCCCTGAGCCTGAAGCTAGAGATTGTGACTAAGATGGCATGCGACAGCCTCTAAGAACAGGTCCCTGAGCTCCATTTAATTTGCCAATGGAGAATCCAGAGTTGTATGTCTTGTAAATTCAGTTTCCCAGGGAGAAACATCTGTGACCAGAGGATGCAGCTTAAGTGACATTATTCTGCAAGTATGTTTTCCAAATGAAACATCAATCTGGGAGCATCATTACATTTGGTCTGAGAATTTCAGTAGGCAAGCAGGACTTCATCCAGATAAATTTATTATTATAGTTTGAATATTTCCATTCTTGTGAGTTTCTATTGTATCAATCTTTGACAAATACCTTAAATCATTTGCCAATAAAAATGAAAGAAATGTAAGGTCAGAAGCATGTCAACACCTTCTGTTTTTTCATCAACTATGATAAGGTTAACCTTGAATATTTTTGAATTTATTGCGAAAAGAAGAAAAAATGACATCTGTTTTGTAACCTCACATCTTCCTACGCTTTCTGACAGCAAGCAGTGTTTTCACTGAACTGTAAGATTTGCTCATGAAAGCTGAGCTAATCAGAGGTGGCTATCCAAAGTTCAGTCAATAAATAGCTTGGCTTTCTAGCTTGCAACAATATAAAGGGAGATCAATATGAACTATGAAGATTATTTCTCCATTTCCTTCTGCTTCATGTTAAGCTAGCCATGAAGCACAGATCACTTCCTTTCTATCAGTTTCTTTCTATCAGTTTTTGTCCTTGGCTATAATGCTGCACCTGTACAGTGGATAGAGAGAAGAGTATGTGAACACTAGCCTCTGAATATTTGCAGTTGAGTAATGCATTCCTAAACAATACCTATTTACAGCTTTTGCATATTTACTATCAAATTAAAATGTTTAAAAAATATTATGTAACTTCAGTCCTTAGGACATCCATGTGTTTTTTCTTACTGTTCTTACAGAGCCGGCTTTTGTTCTGAAAACAAGTGTATCGTTTCTACCTTAACAACATAAAGCACAGCTTCAGTAATGTCATCCCAGATGGAGCTTGTGAAACATACATTATGTCACATTATTTTCAGAAGAAAGGCTTAGTAAATGGCTGTACTGAAATAGTGAGGAAGCATCCAAGTTTGAATTGAATATGAACATTAAGATTAAGCACTGACCAACATGAAGCAAAGACTATTTCTGAGGCAGAACAGAAGAAAAAGCCAATAAAAAGAATTACATACTTAATACAGCCTCTATAGGGAAAAGGTAAGGAGAAGGATCCAAGAGAACAAAGTCAGGTTTAAGTGTTTACATACAGGCTAAGTATCAGCAATCCCACTGACTACTGATGTTAGGATTTTTTAAGCACTAATTTAGGTGAGTGTATACTTTAAATCTGTATCTCATCTGCAATGAAGGTTATTTGTGACCAGACATTTAATGCCATTTTAAACAGAGGGCTAAGATACAGGCCAGAATCTGGAAGAAAACATAGAGGTATTTTAATTGTCAGGATGGCTCGAATTCCAGGAAGGAGTCTAGGGATATAAGCCAAAATAATCTTGGAACAATTCTCTTTGAATATTCATTGAGGACAAAGAAGACCTGAGAACAGGAAAAGTTCAGAAAGTATATCTGAAAATGAAATCTCAAAAATGAAACAGAAAGCTTAACTTCAATAGCAAGGAAGAACATGTCAAAAGCAACAGAAAATGGTGGGGGTGTTCTGGTCTTGATAATCTGCCCTTAGTGCTGACGAATTCTGTCATTGCAGCTAAACTTGACATTAGCTAAAACACAGGGATAGTACGTAATATAGTGTCACAATCCAACATTTCTGTAAGCAGCTTCCATCTCAGAGTTGGAACAAATACCAATTTGGAGCACTCTGAAAAGAGCATCACAAACTCCACCTTTGAACACCAGGGGTATTGGCTGAAATCTGAAGAATTAATTTCAATGCATGAGACTGCAGAGCAATGGGTTATGAAAGAAACAACAAACACAGAGTAGGAGCCATGCAGCTGAACAGCACTACTGCAAAATCCTAACTACCTGGTATGAACTGCATACATGCAGATGTTGTGGTGCTATTTCAACAAAAGCAAAATGAATTTTTGTATGCTGAAATCTGGGCATCACACCTAAGACATAGGAAGCAGGGGGGTTTATTTCACCTCATGTGGTGCCTAGAGTCAGCAGCTGAGGCCCAATATCTAGTTCTGGATACCACTAGGTGCACACAGAATTGTAAGGAGGGGAAAAACCCCAAAACCCAGATCAGTTTAAAAGACATGAAATGGAAAGGATGAAGATACCAGACCTAGCTGAGAAATATGAGAGAAGACTATCCAAGCATGTAAAAGTTCTGCTATAAAGACAATAGTCAGCAAATGGTCTCCATACTCTTTAGGACTATGACAAGAAATAATCATTCTTGGTGTTCAGTATACACTCAAAACAGATACTAAGAAACCAAAACCAAGTCTGGGTTTGGTCAGTGGAGGTTTGACATTTTCCAAGAATGGAGGCTGCTCAGGCCCGCTGGACAGCTTGTTCTAGAGCTTAACCACTGGGATTTGACCATGCTGCAGCGTGACCTCCTGCCCTGTCACTGTGCACTGATAAGTCTATCCCCATTGCCTCTATAATCACCCCCACACATAGTTGTAGACATCAATTTAATCTTCTTTTCCCTTTGCTTTTTAAGGCTAAAAAAGCCAGTTCCTTTTCCTCTCCTTTTCTGTGTCGCATGACATGCTCCAGCATATCCATTCATTTTTTTGTACTAGGGAGTACGAAACTGGACACATAGCTCTCCAGATGCTGTTTCACAAGTGCTAAAAGGAAAGGAAGAAGCACTCTGCTCAGCATCCTCTCTGTCCTATAATGCAAGTATGCTGGTGGCTCCCACTGCTATACAAGACATGTTGCTGACTCATGTTAAACACGTCTGCCACAATTCCCAGGTCCTATCCTGCAGAGCTGCTCCACAGACAGTCAGCCCCAATGCATGTGTGGGGTTATCGCATCCCAGATGCAAGCCTCCATGGTCATCTTTGTGGAGCATCATGAGATTGCTGTCAGCTGACTGCTGCAGCTTGCTGAGGGTCCTCAGTTTCAGTCCTGACTTTCAGCTGCTTCTCAATAAGTTTCATATCACCCACCAGTTTGCTAAGAGCCCAGACGTTATCCTCACATGTGTACATCTTTTTGAGAAGTGAAACAGTCCTTTCTTAGCCTTTGAGAAGTCTGCCTAGGAATTTCAACCAGCTCTTCAGGGTTCCTCTGCCTTTCAGGTCAGTATCCGCTATGGTAATGAGGCTTCTTCCAGATATTTAGCTTTGCTCAATTGCTGCTCTTGATTCATGGTCTGTTGCAGATAACTATCACAGTTCCCTCAGTACCCTCTGTTCCCTACCCATAAGATCTGAACAAACCTGTTACCTATTTCATAGCAGTCCTCTGTATTTGATGCATTATTCTGCATGGCATGCAACATGTCCTCCTTATCTGCTCAAACCGTCCTTCCTAAAGAGCTTGCAGTCATCCATTGCGGTGCTCCAGACATACAAACCAATCTATCCCTCCAATTACACCATAGCTCTGGGTATGAGCTCTTAGCACCTGTTTTTCCATTCTGTGTATGTTTGTGTTTCCCTTTTTCCTTGCTATTTCATCACTTTCAATTTCAATATACAAAAGGAAAGATACTCCATAGACCTCCCGAGTGTTTATGGAGTAGAATATCTAATTTTTGATATGGAACTAATTTTAGATATGGAACTAAAATTCTTCACAAGAAGATATCCTGGAGTGGACAAATGTAGAAGTACAAGTTTCAATATACCAATTCCAAGCCAGATCAGACCCAAAGGCAGTACGTGTTCATCAAACTCAAAGTTGTCAGCTCCATGTCAACATGGGTGCTGTGCTGTACCAATATGGCTCTGTCACTTTTATGTCCTGCATACCCAGCAGTTTAGGGTGTTATTTGTCATGTACCGTGTTCCTAAACCTACTAAACCACTAGTTAATCTAAATAGCCTAAATGTACAATTAAACTGGGTAGATTCACGGGCACCAGTTGCAGCAGCAATGGGCAACTCCACACACAGTTTGGACGACTGCAACCTGGCTGCTGGAAATCACTGTTAATGCTTGATTGGAAGTTTCTTTACGAGGCATTGTGTTACACAGGCCTGTCTTTGGCCATGCTGAGACAGGGGAAATAAGCTTCGGCAAGAAACATGAAATAGACACTCCAGAAACTCTATAATGTCTATCTTCTGTGAAGCCAGGAAAACTTTTTCTAAGGTTCTCCCTGCTGGTCTTCATATTCATGTAAAATCCCCAAACCAACCCTCCCCCAAACATCCATCCCCAGTAGTTTAACATCTACTTGCCATTAATGAGTTTGACTTGCTCCTGCCTGCAGCATGAAGACTTGCAATCTGCCCAGCATGATACCCAGCTTGATGAGCAATATTAAGTGCACCCTTTTGTATGGTATAGCCAACCTATTAAAAATAGAAACAGACTAAAGCCTTCCTAAGGAGGGATTTCTCATTCTCCTACCATCAGATGAAGCTCTTCAGACCCATAATTTAACTGTTTTTCTCATTGCAGAGGTGCTAAAAAATTTGTCAGAAGACTTCAGCTAGTTAGTCTGCAATTTAACTTGAAAAGTTTGTTTCTTCCCATTCTTTCTAGTTTTTGAATCAAGAGATAAGAGATAACGCCTGCTTGCCATGGTAGGTATATGAGCTATAATTTGCAATGAAATATCATGAACTGTGCCATACTACAGAAGCTTTAATTAGAGTAATTTAAACACGTTGTAACTTACCAGTGATTTTGCATTCAGTGTATTTTAAACAGCTGAGCCTTGAAAAAAACACAGTGATTTGCTCGCCACCACATATCAATGGACTTCTGCAGCTGTGGAATCACACTCAAATCAAGCTTGCACAGCAGCCAAATTATTCTTCAGGAACTGGAGAAAATCAGAGAATGATATCCCCATAGGCAGACCGTTAAAGAAAAGTTAACTATTAGGACTCCTATGTGATTTTTGACTATTGGTACCTGGATGGCAGACTTCAACGGTCTTTAAAGAAATAAAGTTAGTATGATAGTCCCTAGATATTTCACCTGTTTGTCTCTTTAGCCTCACATACTTGTATTTCCCCTTTGGGCAGGAGGGGGCTAATTGGTTTGCACATAGGGCCATGAAGGTGTCACTCTATGTAGTCAAAGCAGAGAAATATGCTCCAAGGGGATATGTTATTAAGAGTACCATGAGTATGGACTCACAGTGGAAAGGAAAAAGATATCAGGTACTACTGGCTGGGAGTTTAGAACCAGCTGTTTGTTAAATGATAACCTCACAAGACTGTAATTAAGAAATCAGTATGAATTCAAGTGAAGGACTGAGGTGTAGACATTTTTGTTTCCTCACTCTTTCTTAGCAATTTTATTAGCTTTGTAATATCCCCAGAGTATTTTATTATGTAGGCCCTTACCATTTCCAGAAGTTTGAAAGTAAAAAAGATTCTTTCATTCCTTGCACAGCTACTTAAATCAAGACCAGCTACGGGTAGGAGACATCTAATTTGATTGCAATTTTACACATGCTGCACAAGCACTTAGTGGGAAAATATGTAGCAGATTCAGCATCAACATCACCATCCCTCCACTGTGTACCCACATGGTGCCTTGCAAAGGCTAGTTCATAGTGTGCATCTGGTGCTGGTATAGTCCAGACTCATACTCAAACATGCATGCTTTACACACAGAAATCCCTGAGCACAGACCACCAAATGTATTCTATCCCTGTGTCTGCTACTAGAGAAGCAATCAAGCCTATCTCCAATATGCAGCACAAAGAGACACTTGTAGGTCACAGCTAACTGCCCATCTGCCACTAACTGTTTCTGTATACAAGATGAGAGGACCAAGCTGAGTAGTTGAGGCTCACCTAAGCAAAAGTGTTGACATCCTCATAGTTAGGGCCCATCAGAAGCTGATTTGGACAGAAAAGCAGCAGTTCAGGTGCCAGATGTGCAAAAACTAGATTTATGTTAAGGAGAGACCAGCCTGTAAATAGAACATTTTTACACTTCAAAGTTTAGAAAGGTTAACATCCCTTAGATTAAAAGCTCACCACAACATCTGTAAATGGTAGAGAAGGGTACCAAATCTGAAAAGGACATGCAATTTCCACACAAAAGCAAGGAAATACTCTGGAAATACTCTCTCCAGGCAACAATTGCTCTGATAATATTTTCAAAAGACAACACAGCAAACTAGCTAATTATTGTAGGCTTCTGGAGGACACCCTACATAGTCAATTAAAACCTAAACCACAGAGGAGAAGTACTTTATTCCAACAGTGTTGCTTTATTTTTTAAACTACCTTTCTGAAAATCTAATTGAGTCAGCTGTTCAAGTGGCAGCATTCATAACGGGGGAAGGATGAGTCTTCAGTGAGCAACTAAGTTCTGGAGCAAGCCATTTAGTTAACCATAAAAATATTTTATTGCAGATCTAGTCCAAATCCAGGAATATGTTTGTGTCATAGGACAAAAGAAGAATTAAAAAAGAAAATTAAAAATTAATACAAGCCTTCTTTAAAAGAAATTTATCCTTTCTTGGGAGCATTTGAAAATTGTAGACTACTTCTGAGACAGGAACTTGTTGCAGGACAGCCACCAGGCTGTCCCTTCAGACTTCTTGAAGCTATGAGTGCCTTCTGCCCACACAGCAGGCGCCAGATTTCATTAGAGTGCTCCAACAGGAATCCAATTAACACAGCTGTGACTGAGCTAGGGACATAGATTAACCTTTTCTTGCTTCAAATAGTCATTTTATCTACAAAATTAGCAAAACAATAACAACCAAACTTCAAATTTCAGTAATACTAAACATTTACTTCAGTAACTTCTGATAGTACTCACAGCCCATCATACAGATACACCTCACTTGCAGAATGAGCCATTCTAGCTACAGCCCATGTACAGCTCCAGGGAGGTCAGGGTACCATGCACTGGCCACACAGGGAGCCAGGGGAGAATGCCCTATTTTGTTTAGATCAGTAGGGTAGGGATAATAGCATGGCAATCACAGGCTAACTGACAGAAGCACAGCTAGCTTCTTCTCAGGTTCAGCGTGCCCTCTCATGAAGATCTTCTCCCACAAGATTAACCTCACCATGTAGAATTTATTATCACCAGTGCCTGTGATGAACTTTACATAGGCCATCCAGTTGATTTGGATGGTTTCATTCAGTCATTACCTCTTTTCTCTGGCAAGGAGTAGGGTGCCAAGGGATGATGCTGCAGATTCCTCCCCACCACAACACACATCCTTTACATCAGTATTTCAAGGGCAGGGAAATCTAGCTAAGGAGTCAGGGTAAAGAGAAAACAACCCAGCTCTGTCCTCCATAAATCAGCTGGCCCACTAGTACAGATAAATTCCCTTAATAATTGTATTTACTTCAGAATATAGACTTGGTTTTGGATATAATGTGTAAGAAGATCAGGATCTTCTTGTTTTGCTGGTCAACCTATCTTTCTTTTGACCTGTAACAAAGTTTGAATTAAATGTTTTTTGTAAGATACTTATCAGCACTGTATAAAGACATTAGTTATTGTAACCTAATACAATGCAATCTATTATTTTATGATTAAAAAAATATGGAGGTGCTATCATATTAGGGAGAGATTTATCAACAGGAATTATAATAAAAGTCTTAGAAGTACCTGCAATGTAATGAGCATTCTTTCTTTGAAACATGGCTAAAGACAACAATGTTTGGTTGCATGACCAAGTTATGCAACACCATTATTTTCTGTCTTAACATCCCTACCTTCTCAAAGGTCAGCCTAAGAATCATCACCTAAACACTCACTCTTCTGCTTAATCAAACTGCTTTCTTAGGGGCACATATTTAACACTAGTCAATTTATTAATTTCAAAATGCTGGGAAAGCATCAACTTAAATCAGTTGGATCCCTCCCTTTAAAAGCAACACCTAAATAAACACAAAGCTGTATCTTACACCTTCTTAGATTGACTTAATCCCTCAATACCACCAAGAGTGTCTTCTTAGCAAATTTCAAAGCAAATACAGGGGAAAGGGGGAAAGAGGAAAAAAGAAAAAAAGAAAAAGGAGGGGAAACAAAAAGAAAAGAACATAGTGAAGGAGAAGCTTTTATACAAGTAGGTCACAAACAGCCCTAGGCTGTTCATTAACACTTAACTGAGAGCATCCAAGATCCTCAGGTGTTCTGTATAAGAAAACAGGCTAAAGCAGTAATACTTTTAAGAAAATATTTGATGTTTCAGCTGTATCAATGTTAGTTCTGCTGTCTTCCCATCTATCAGATAAGCAGCAACATGTAGTAGTTAAACTTCAGTTTTTTTCTCCTAAATGACCACTTTATTTACCACAGGTGCAGGTGGATCAAATTCATGAGACAGGCCCAGTCATGTGAATTTTATTTGATATAAAAAGCCATTCAATTATATAGGCTGAGAGGATGAGTTTTAGTCAGAAGTGGGTGTGGCTTTTTAGGTAGCCAAAGTACTTAAAGGATTCTTATGTCAACTGTCAGTGTTGCTATTAGCAGGTAGGTGTATAAGTGGCTTTTAAAACTTTACTTCATGACTGTTATTGTGCTATAATCTTGCTTTTTCAAGAGTTGTAATTGGTTATGCACAGATGTTGTGCACAGCGCATCACAAGATATGGTTACAGCTAATGTACTTGAGAAATAATTAAGGGTAATAGAACTTTGTGGGTTGGGAGAGAGGAGACAGAGAATGGTGTGGTTAAGCTAATTTGATATTTGTAAGGGTAAAATGTAACTGCTATATGTGGAAAACCAAATTGTTCAGTGTACTTATATTGTAGCTTTATAGTATGGCTCTGTGCTGTACCTTATGACCATGTTTTTACTTCTAAGGGAGTCTCCTTTTGAAATGTGTTCATTGAGGTATTGTAGTGATGTCCATTAGTATGGGCTTCTGTAGCAGGAGGTAGCAGTCTGCTGTGGATCTAGATTATGAATTATGAATTAACACTTTTCCTATTTTAAGTCTCAGTGTTTTGGGATGTGTCTACTTGTAATGCTAAAGTGATTAGATAAGTCAAGAGGAGCAAAACCCAAAACTACTTGAATGGAACCTAAATTCCACATTTTTT
>JANRGW010025083.1:0-14927 GCA_024733675.1 Psilopsiagon aymara | reverse complement strand
GGGGGGGGGGGGGGGGGGGGGGGGGGGGTGGGGGAGAAAGATCATAAAGATAAAAGTATTTTTCCTTTGGTTTGTTTTTTATTTTAACTAAGGCCTGTCCTTGGAGTAACTTGGCCTTGAACACCAAGTTACGTATTAATGCATGTTTGTAGAAACCTGACTCTCTAAAGATATACTCACTTAGCATGCTGGGGTATCTTGTTGCCTTTAATAGGCCTTCAAAGATATGCAGCTTGAATAATAACCTAAATCTAAGGTTGTTAACAACTGACTCTAGGCTTAATAAGCTACTGCCACTGGGGATAGCTAATGACAATAGTGTCCCACTTACCTGTAATTTGTGTTGTTTTTGTTTATGCTTTAGCATTTGCTGTCATGGTGGGTTTTTTTTAAAAAAAGAACAGAAAAGTTTATCTCAACCTTAAGGTTGTCCTTTAGGTTTGGCATGTGATTTGATAACAACTTCAAGATCAACTTGGCATTTACTGGAACAATGCCAAGTCAGTAGCTTTGAAGTGCAAATCTCCTCTCTTCTTTTCGCTCAATATGTGCAGATGAACACTGGTAATACGGGTCTACCCAGCCCTGAGAGTACTTGTTAGTATGCCTGAGGGAGGTTAGCCTGTAGCTGAGAGCATTTCGTCAAATCCGGAGGGATATCTTACAGCTCTACAGCACTGTTGAGGGAATAGGGAGTGGTGCCTGAGTAAGATGTAATGAGTCTTTTGCCCTTGCCTCTCACTGATCTCTGGCTGCCTGTTCTGTCTTGCTGCCCTGAGACCCTGTCTGTGGCTGCTGTTCCTTTTCACCTATTGAATGACTGTTTTGAGTCCAATTTGCTCTTCCTCTTGGCTATGTGGTAAGTCTGCTGTGAGTTTACTTAGGCTTTCCAACCACTTCAAAAAGAGCATGGCCTTGGGAGATGTCTTTATCTGGGAAGCCAAAAGGGGGATGCTTGGAAGCGAAAAATGCTGCCTGAAGTTGCTTGTTCTGATCTGCAAAGTGGATTGGTGGGCCCTCTGAAGATTACTAAGAAGGTAAAGTGCTTGCTGGTCTCTGTTAAGTAGTCTTTCCTTTCTTTTGAGGTCCTTTTATTGCAGAAATGAACATATGGTTATGCAGTGTAAAGGGTTTCCACAGTTAGGAAATGAGAGAGCTGATTTATAATCTAATGTTGATACATATCAACAGTTTGTATAACTATAAAATGCATATTTAAGTTATATAAATATGTGCATGCATATATATACATGCACACAATGTGTGTGCATATATATGTATACAAACTAACTTAAGGCTCTTTTTGCCTATTTTAATGCTGAAAAACAGCCATCCCCCAGCCAGGAGCATTTTTTTTTCAGGGCTCCTTTATTAATTGTTAGCTTTGTGGTGCTCCTTATTCCCCATACTGATGTTGCACATGATGGTGTCAAACTGCACTGAGATGTGCAGGTTATCAAAAAAAAAATTTCTGTAAGATTAATTCAAAGAGTTCTGTATTCCTGCACCTCTCTTCCATGTTTCCATATAATCTTAGGAATTTAAATAGATCAACTACAGTTGATGTCTCTTCTTGATCTATTTGAGTTGCTTCTGAAGCAACTGATCATATGCTTTCATCTCCATGCTGGTGGTGCAGCTGCTTGCTCATTGAAGGCCCAGCTTCTGAAGTTCTGGGATCGTTCCATGCGTCTAAAGTGCCTCTAAAATTGCTAGTTCTTACAAGTAATCAATGCTAGTTCATTCTTGGAAAGGATTTAATCCGCACAAGGGTTTTGATGGAAAGGTTCAATTACTCATTCTCTTAAACTTGATTGTCAGAAGCAAAAGGAATAAAGGAGATGGGACAGTTTCCATAGCTCTTAATGATATTGTGCCTTACTCTGCAATTAATAGTATTTATAGCTTTATGTAGTCTCTCTCCTGCCTTCTTAATATAGAAAGGTGACTTACTGCTTCCTTAAAATCCATAATAAAGACAAAATAACTCCTGTAAATAACTTTTTTATAGTTTATTTGAGCAGTTAATTAAATATGGTATTGTTTCTCTTTTCAGTGACTTAGTAAAACTCAGAGCAGCTTCTAAAGAACATGAGTCTGTACACACGCTGAATATGTGTTCAACAAATAAGTAATGATTACTTATCTTGTAGCATTAGGTAATTTTTTTCTTTTCCTGTGGATGCTTCTGAGTAATAGCCTTATTAAAACATCCACAGAAACAAGCTTGCCTTTAAAATCCTTCCATTTCTTTGTTTCCTAGATTATTTCATCTAGTGAGTGTCATGAATTTCCTTTCAGCTCCTGCTGTTCTCTTGTGTATTGGAATGAATATGTGTAGCATCACATCTGAGGTGGAGATGACTGACCCAAAAAAAGGCCTCTTCTACTGTGGGTATCTGACCCATCTTTAAGTGCACAAGAGAATTTCAGCCACAAAAAAAAGTTACAAGCCACAGCACACAAGAATTGTTTGCTTGCATAATATATATCCAGACCTGTTATTCCTCCCCGGGAGGATCCTAGCAAATTAAGATTTAATTTATGGAAAAAAGATTTTTCAGGATTGTCTTTTCTTTGAAGACTTGACCACAATCTCAAAATCTATCAAAGCAGCTGATTTGCTCCTGCTTAACTCAAGTCTTGGCAAGGGTGTGCCTTAACAGTTTCCTAATGGATGCCCAAGAAGTCATGTGTTCATAACTGTAGCAAGCAGAAGGCTCTCAACACATTATGGTTGATAATTACACATGAGTTTAGGTAATAGGGTTTATAGGCTGCAGTGAGAGGCCAGTTTTTAGCTGTCACATTTGAGAATTCATTGCCAGAGGTATCTTTCACCAGAGATGTACCAATGTGATGCTGGTTTTAAGACAAGTCGGGGGATGGGAAGGAGGCAAGTTCTGTGTTTAGTGTGATCTGCTGCTTCTGAAGGCCAGTAAGTTGGGTAACAGATGCAGAACTGAGCTTTGCTCAAAATCATGCCTGTAATTCAGCTGTGTCATCCTACAGCTTATAACTTAGGGTATATTGTATGCTTCAGTAAAACATTGTGTAGTAAGAGACTAAATTTGTGTAGCAAACATTATTTTGCTTGCGGCAGCTTGCCAGGAAGCTGTCAGACATAACCTTCCCCTCAGTCCTGTCCTGCCACAAGCTCTTTCCTAACCCACCCAAGGAAGCTGACCCAAATGCTGTAGGTAGTTAGTCCCCTGAATACACTGAGGATCATTCCCTGCCAACATGTCCTGCTAATAGAAACCAGGAAAAAATTGATAGAGGTTTTTAGTTGTTTTAGACTTGCAGTCTAAGTAACAGCTTTCATGGTGATAACTGTGAGTAGGATGCTCTTGGATCTTCTGTTGTCATTGAAGAAAGGATTTTTTTTTTTTTAATATATTTATTTTGGTACCCCAGACAAAAAGGCATAAGCATCTCAAGGAGAGTTTGACAGAAGCATGTTACAATATTGACTATGTGGTATATGAGCATTAGTTCTTGACTCTCTCCATTGGCCACATTGCAGTAATGCAGGTGGAAATATATCCTGTTCCCAACACCACCACTCCCGCCCCCAAAATAAAAATCCCCACCACTAACCAACAAAACCAATCAACAAAAAAACCCAGCAAACAAACCAAAACAGAAAAAAGGGAGCAACTTGGAGAATGTAATGGACATCATCTTGCCAGAGTAGATAAAGGAGTTTCAGGGATAACTGTTTTCTTTATACCCTGAAACTATTCTTCAATTTTAGAAGAAAATTACTTTCTTGATAACAGTTGAGAATCACAAATGCTCTTTCCTTTGTTCAATTTCCCCTGCTCTATGTGTGCAGGACAAAAAGGCTGTGTATATACTGAATGGTAGTTGGACAGCTCATGCTTGCAAGATGGTGTAATAGTAATGTACTTTGTAATTTCACTACAGTCCAGCGTGTTGCCACTATTTCTGGCTTTAATACAAAATGCAGATTAGCAATGTAGGATTATTGTGCTGTACAGTGCTATGTGTATAATAACATGTGCTTTGGAGAATGCAAAAACCCAAACCACAAACCCTGTGCTGGAGTGTTAGGTACTGTCTTTGCGTCTAAATGTGGTGAGCACATGAATATGAAATGTAAGAGGAGATTTGCCAATTCCTGATATCTCTTATTTCTCTGCCTCCATATGTCTTTCCACTGGCTGCCTCTTACGTCACAGTTTCCATCCCCCTGCTCAGATGCTTTTATATCTTCTTTAGAAGAAGGATCTGTGCTCCTCTAGCAGAAGGCATGCATAATGTAAGCTACTTATTGAAATAGGAACATTTTCTTGGACCATACAAATACTTTGATTTTACTGAGCTCTCCTTTGAGAATACAGGTAGGGAGGCTGGGAAAAAATAGCATTACCTTTCATATCTGAATAGGTCTGCAGTCCCTTGGTGCAGGGTAAACTGCAATAGGAGCATGACTATGCAGAAGTGTTTGTTTATATAGTGGAAAAACCATCCCAGTTGTGACACATGGGGTCATTCTCTTTACATACATCTGTACACAAAATTGTTTTTATTGAACATGCCTCAGAGATCATCAAGGAGGTGTATGTAATAGATTCTTAAACATTATTGAAAAATATTCAGCTTTGCAGTAAGGTTTGTGTTGCAACCTTGCTCCAACTGAAGAATGGAAAATGTTTTTTCAAGTGCTTCAATATAGCAACAAGAAATAGTCAGTAGAAGTTGCTTTGCAAAGAAAGATTTAAGCTACTGACTTTGAACTCTTTTAAATCGCAAAAGCATGACTTTCTCACGTAACTCGAGTTCTGCATTGCTAAAATACGTTTCTAGCTAGTATTTGTTCCATGTTACGCAATAAGTACAAACCAGACGTTATTATGCATAATGTATGTTGTCAAAACCAGTGGCTTTTACTATGCCCTTTGGGCAATTAGCAGACTAGCAACTGAGTTTAAAATAGTTTTTATTCTTTATGTAAAGAAGAATTATTTTTTTTTCTTGAGGATGCTTGTAAAACAGGGGCAGTTGGGTTTCCCTAAAATCTTCAGTCCTTATGCAAGTAAGAAGGAGGTTTTGGTTGTTTGGGGTTTTTTTGGTGTCTTTAATGGATTTGAGTGATGCTTCCTCTGGTCCCTCAGGTACACTCCTCTGGGGGGAGGAACATTCTGACCTTCAGCAGCTCTGTGCCTGCCTCCATCTCAGCTTGCATCCTACGCTGCTGTGGCTGAACAGGGGCTGGATGCTGTGAGATGGCCAGATGTTCTCCTGCAGCACTTGCTGCACAGGTGGCATGCCCTGGATGTTCTGTGTTCTGCCATGTACACTTCTAGCCTAAAGAATGTGTTAGCTTCAGCTTTCACGCTTCTTGCTTGAATAGTGTTTGTGTAATTGGCTGATTAGAAAGGCTTCAGGCAGGCATGAGCTAAGGACCTGACAGTAAGTGGTTTGGATGCTCATATGGTGTTTTGAAATATGCATAATTAAAACTTATAGTAAAGTCTTAGGTGTCCAGATATGGTATTCTCTTTTGCCACGGTTGTGTACTCAGGCACTTAAGATGGAAACTTACATATATCCTTGTGTACTTAGAGAATAATTATTTTAAAGGAGAAAATAATCTATATTTGTTTTTCCAAGTGGATATGAGGTACTTAAGAAGAGCCATAGTTTAGTGAGTAACTCCTTTAGATTGCAGACGATCATTGTGGCTGGATATTATTTGAGACAGTCATAAACAGAGGCTTAAGTGATATAATGCATTGCATTTCTGATTAATCAGAAATTATCTCCTTAATTTATAGCTGCAAACTGGACAGTTGAAGTATTCTGACTTGTGCAATGTTGCTGAAATATTGGAATCTATAGAAGTACATTAAGAAATTGTGTGTGAGAGTAGGTGGGCAGTATCTGGACTGTGCTGTCTCAAACATATAGGTGTGGGTGCTGGTCTAATTCTAACAGTGTAAACACTGCTTTTGCACTCAAAGTGCTTTGAGATAGAAGCAGTTGTGGAAGAGGTGTCCATCCTGCATAGAGCTGGCTTAGTTCATGGGTGCCTCAGAAGTTCTGGTGTCAGTGGGTGATGGGAGTGCCATCTCTGCGTGAGCTGGTGGTGGCTGGAAGAATGCAGGCATGGAGGGCCAGACTTGAAGCTCCTTCCTGAGTGAGAAAGAAACCTTGCTTACAAGAACAGAGGTTTCCCAGATCAGTCTTAGGCTTAGCTTTCTCACCAGTCTGTTCAGTGAGGGCTTAGGTGCTGCCTTTATGAAAGAGTAACAAAGTCAGCATGTACCTGCAAGGTCTGCTGCTGAGCAGGTGATTGTGTGTATCCTCATCCTTTTTAATTATTACTTCAGTCTGGGTATTCAGTTTCCCATGCATCAGAAGTGATTGACTCTTGCCTTTTTAAAGAATGATGTTTGCTTGCATAAACGATATGCCTGTCAAAAATCAAAGTAACCTCAGGTGTGTGCTATCATATGTAGATTAACTTAAATTTGTTGTATCTTACTACGAGAGTATCACTTTTATTTATTCTAGGAAGTGCAAAGGTACATTTTGAAGTGCAGGCTAACACGGTTAAGTGAATTACACCTTAACTGAGTTTTGCTTCACCCAAGATAGGGGGGGGGTCAGCAGGGATGATAATTTAAACCATCTGGGAAGGTACAGAATACCTTCCTCTGTTATACCTAAAGGATCAGCACAGCATCAAGGCTAATTGCTGTTTAATGGCTGCCTGGAGATCTTCATAAAGAAAAGCAATGACTAGGATGTGTTTTATGGATGAATCAGTTCTTGCTGCAATGGGAGCGTGATACAATTTCTTAGTCAGTATAAAGATACTTCTATGAAAATCTTTAATGCAGTAATTCTCAGGGGAGCATGTGTTATTTGAGAGAGGACAGTATATCATGCATATCTAACATTTTTTCTAATTACAGTGTTTTAAACAATGGCTAATAAAGCAAGCTGCATGCTGTCATTTAAAAGCTAGTAACTGCTTTCCACTTAAGGGGAATGGTGTTGGCTTTCCTAATCTATCAGATAGTGGTGGTCTTTGTAAGACACTGTAGTCACTATTACATACATAGCACATGCTAAATGCTGAAACTGCACCTACATGCCGATATGTTAGTGATGGATCATTAAATACAAGCCAAGCCTTTCTTATCTTTCATCTGTATCCTGGGAACAATTCATTTGATATAGTCTGACAATGTGTTGATTCATAATGAGCTGCTAAGGAAAAAGTATCTTTGTGAAGTACGTTGCCTCTATAAAGTGTGGATCTTTCTGCCTCTAATGTCTTTCCACCAAGCATAAATATTGTTCAGTTCATAGCTCCCACTTTTCTTATTTTCATCCTCCAACCCTGTTCCTTGTTTCACCTGTGTAGGTGAACAGACTCTGTAAGTTTAGTGTTGATGAGGAATTAGTGGTTTTCTGTTAAATAGCCACTTGGAACACCCTACGCATTTGTTACTTGGGTTACTAATCAGACAAAAATAGACATGGTGAAATACAATATCGGTTTTGAGAGGTGTGAGTTGCTCATTTTGCCACTTTTGTACTAGGAAAATAGTAGGCTAATAAAAATATCAAGAAACTCTTGAACCAGGGTGCCTCTTTATTAACAGATAATGTTGCACACAAAGCAACCAACCAGTGAATTTTCTTCATTCTGAATTTGTTAGGTTTAGACTGTGAACACTACTATATAAAGACCTGGCAACATTGATGATTTTGATCACTTAGCCACTGTTTCTGTGTTATTCAGCAGTGGCTCCGTATTCCCTACCACCTTCACCCTTCCTCCTCCCCCTATATTAAACCTCTAGAAAAAGGTGAGACAGGATGAAGTGTTTTGGTAAAGCAAGTTCTCTAGCTAAATTTGTGTTGTACATATGACTTGCTTATTGAATTTAATCTTGGTTCCTCAGTTCTTCCTGCTACCATTTCTTGTCAACAGCAACAAAATTTCACACTTGTGAAGGTGCAATAAACCGGTAAGAAACACATGCCCGATAAATTGTATGTGCTTTCTCCTAACCGAACTTAATTTAGATTTCATTGATAGGAAGTGAACAGATTTTGTGGTACACTGTGGTGACTTAGAAGATGATACGATTTATATAGAAATATTGTTTCTAAGAGTATTTATGGTAGGTTCCTTGAGCTGCTGCTTCCTCTTCTACTTAATAATGGGGAGCTGAATCCTGAAAAGGCAGTTTAACAAGAAAAATATACAAGTATCTGATGTCCATGCTGCAAAGCAAGCAGTTATTCCTCGGGAGAATAAAGCCTGATGGCCACACAGATATATCAGAAGACTGAGGAAAGTGGGTTGTGTAACTACAGTGTTCTAGCATGGCTGGACAAGTTGCATGTTTTAAGCGTAGGTTGCCAGAAGGCAGTATTGTTAAGAGAGAGACTTCTGCTGCGCTCAGGTCTGCTTGCCCTAAATGCCCCTTGCCTCTTGTACACCAGATTATTTCAGCAAACTGATAGTTTTATTGGGAAGAGAAATAGGAAGAAAGAGGCAGAGGGGGAGCAGGGAGGCCCCAAGCAGCTCCTTCACATGTTGTGTAAAACATGAGAAGTGAATTATTGCAGTGGGCAGCTGCTTATGCTAGACCAGGACCTTGGCAAGCCTTCCTTTTATTCCCAGCAGTCTAAGCAGCCTCTCTGGACTTTGGCAAACCCTCTCCTTAGCTGCTGATCTGCATCCTGCTGTCCTGTAGTTGAGGAGTGAGTGGGAGGACTTGAGGCAGAAAGCAAGGCCCATGACTTTCATTTGGGGTTTCCCAAACCAGTGCCAGCAAACTTGCATGTTATTGTTGCAGTTGAGGAGTTTGACCTACCTGATGAAGGGGAACTGTGTAACAGCTGGGAGACTGGTTTGCATGAGGCAGGGTGGCTGTAGCACATTTCAACATCATTCTTCAGAAGTATTGAGGCAGTGCTACCTTGTCAGCAGTTCCCTGTGGGGCTTCCCTGCAGTACAAAAACGGGGTAGAAGCTAACATTGCCTAGCTTCCAGGCAATGGAAGGGTAGTTTATCAATTGCAATGGGAAATTGTTTCACACTGGAAGAGTTAAAGCTTAGAGCAGCAGAGAATTATGTATTGTCATTTACTTTGAGTATCTAATTACTGTAAGACTGAGGAGGTGAGAAACAGCAGAGGGCAAACTGAGGTCTCTGACTAAATGATGCCTACATCTATAAAGGACAGGTCAACTTTCCTTCTGGATGTTTATAGACCCTTTTAGTCAAGGGTGATCCTAGCTAAGCAGATGTAGCAGCTGTTTCCAGATACAGGCATGGGGCTAATGGTGGGTGGAGCTTGCCTTTGGAGTTCATGCTTTTGCTGTTTCAGAGCTACTGGTTGGGATGTAGGCATCTGCAGAATGTCTGTTGAAAGGATAAAAGTGGAATGAGCAACTTATTTGAAGAGAGAGCTCTCATATTTTACATGTTTTGGATATGAGTAGGTGGTCTAGCTTTTTTTCAGGAGCTCCAAAAAATATACTTTGGGGCTTTTTAAGTCCTATAGGAGAAAGTACCTTTCTTATTTGTGTAGTCTTATTCGTATAGAGTGCAACCCGTGGCACTTGGCTTTTGGCTGTCTGCCTTGCACTGGATCTTATTGTAGGTGGACAAGTGTTCGATGTCATCACTTGCAATGGCTTGGCAGGGCTCAAGGCAACAGTGGAAGAAGTTTGAGGGAAGCTTGGAGCCTTCTGGGATCTAGAGCAGCTTTTTATTTCATACAGGTGCTGAAGTGTTTGAATGACCAAGATGCTACCACTTTGTCAACCTCTGAGGAGTTCAGGCTGTACAGCAAAAGGCAGGGAAATCCTGAGCTCTTAATTCCTGACTTGATTATAGCCATGTAATGGCTGCAAGGACTCCGTGGACTTGTGAATAGTGATGGGGTGTCTGGGTAACGGTTGCAGCTCTAATTCTTCTAGGTGGTGGGGATGACAAAAGAAGATTTTTATGGTAGATTTGCATCTATGAAGCAACACAGGTTTAACAGCAAAATAGTGTAGGGAAAGAACTGTGTAATATTGACAGGACTACTTGGATATTATGTATTGAAAACCATAAGCCATTAGTTAGTAAAGCACACCAAAGCTTCTTTCTATGCGCTACTTTTATACTCAGCCTGAGCTGTCATGTTTTTCTTTCCTACATTGGTGACAGTCTGCAAAGTCCTCACTGAAAGCTACTGTGCAGGCACAAATGCAAGAGATGACAAGCTTGTAAATGTTAGCTTGGGAAGGGGGAAAAACCCAAGAGAAACCAACAAATGCCCACCACCTTGGCACTTGCCACTTGTTTTAACAAGTTGTTATGTGTTTTAACAATTTTTCCCAGAGCAACTTGGTCTGTGTGCAAGAAAGGGTTTGTCTAAATCTGTTGCATCATGCCTCAGATGCACATCTAATAAGACAAAGACTTCAGTGGGGTTTATGAAGTTTTAGTGGCATGAATCCTGCTGTCACTCTAAGTGCATTAAATGTTATTTCTGACTGACTGCATATAAATACTTGTTTGCAGAGTAAGCTGAGTTTACTATTTTACTTGGTTGCTGCATGCTCTGAGTTTTGCTGAACCATCATAGTATGTACTCACCAAGGCTTTGCACATCCTTGAGACTTGACTTCTGAAGAGGAAAAAGGGGCTGGCTTTCTCAAGTAGTTTGCCTGTGAGGAAGGTAGAGGAGTGTAACAGAGTCTCAGCAGCTGATATTCCATTACAAGTACTTGAAAAATGCACCTGTGTTTTACAGCAGTTACATGGTTGGAAGGGGAGGCTTCAATATTTTTCTTGTCTTCCAGTTCCATTGCTTGTCGCCAATGTTAGAGCTTCCTTTTGACAAATCTGATATTAGAGAGATACTTGAAAGTAAGTTCCATGCTGTTTCAGGATGAAGTTTTATGCTGGATTCTGCCTTTCCTTAAAGGATCATCTACTAGCTGATCAGTGACTTGGCGTATCCCTGATTAAACACTCTTCCAGAAGGACAAAGTCTTTCATTGAAGTCCAGGAACAAATATCATGGGTAACAGCTGATGTTGTAATTAGTTTATGACCACAATGCTTCATCTCCAGAGGCAGGATCTATTTCCATAAGCATTTGGTCTCTTGCATTTTAAAAAACCTTCATTAGCCTTTTTAAGGCATTGGATTTGACATACAGGCAACAAAATGCCTGGAATGTAATTGAACACAAGGCATAGAGCTGATTAGTGAAACTGCATATGAAATATATGCAAGCATTCAAATCCACTTTTTAAAACTAGTCCTTTGTGTGGAACAACACCTGGATTCTTGAAAGTATATTAGTTTAATATGAATTCAGGGTGAGTTTCTTAAGCTTCTCATCTTTAGCCCACTGCAGAAAAGCCTGCATTTTTTGGTTTGGGTTTTTTTTTCCTCCATACAGGGAGAGAGGTGTATCACTGGTGGCTTGGACTGCCCAGTATTAAAATATTTAGGTTGTGTGGGTCTGTTAGGCTTTGTCTGTTCAGTTGTGACTTTTTCCTGGATGTGTGTTTTGTGGGGGTGGGGAGGGATCTAGTTTTCTTCCAAATTTTGAACAAACGTTTTGGTTGTCTTGGAGAACAGATTTGTGAAAAACATATCTGCCTACATTTTTTTTTATAGCTTCAGGGGGAAAAACTCAGTGCTGCTGTGACTCAAAAGGACTTAAAGTTAAGGCAGGTCATAGTCTGGGGTCTGGAACCATTTTTCCTGATACAGATAAATTCTATAGACCAAACAGGATTTATTTGCATAGATGTCTTCCTTAAATAGTGGCACTTGTGTTTGGATGTGGTAGATCCAACTGCACTGAAGAGCTGTACCGACTGATGAGGAAATATATTTTGGTTCTCTGGGATTCTGTGGAGTTTGCCTCTGAAACAATTAGCACGAGAAAAAAAAAAAAAACAAAAAAACCCTTTGGGCTTTCAGTGATATAAGATAGGATGAATAGAAGATGTTCAGATAAAGGAACACATGGCAGGATTTTGCAGTGGAAAAGAAGTAATATGTACTTGGGAGGAAAAAAAAATGTGTGCTGGTCTGATTAGATGGGAGCATGTTGCTGTTGCAGGAGACTGAAGCTTCACTGGCAGAATTGATTTTGGATTTAGTCAGTGTTTGAGTTTTTGGCTCAGGTTATTCTTTTAATCTGGATTTCTTTACCTTAGGCCCCTTGATAAGACCTACACCTATACTGCTGCATGCTATGAAATGGCATACTTGTACCTTAACATATGTGAGGTCTAAACAGGGCAAGGGTAGAAGTCAAGACTATTGTATATTTTAAACTACCACAGTGGTTTAATATTGAAGTGGGGTCTCCAGAGAATTTTATATTGAGCTATTTGACCTGGTTGGTGCTCCCTGTAGCAAGTGAAACTGCAGAGCTGAACCCTGACTGAACTATTGTACTTCTTTCTTTCGATAGCTGTTGAGCATTTTTCTTTGTTTTCCAGTTGCTTAAAAAAATTACTTGGAAGTGCCAAAGAAAGAGGAGGAGGATCTTGAAGAATCCCCAGCTTTGGAGAAGAAAATTCTGTTGCTGTAGGATGGAGGTTGTAAAAGGGGACTTGTATAGGAGTAGGCATCAAGAGATGGTCCAGGAGCAGGTTCATGAGGATCGAAGTCCAGAAGGAGCTCAGCAACTCTGCTCACCACTACAGATAGGGCAAAGACGAGACCATCTCTCATCAGCACAGCTGCAGCCCCTCAGTCAGCAGCCCCAGGGAAGGGACAATGTCAATGTGCAGCTGCAAAGGCAGACAACACGAGGAGGCATTGCCCCAAACATGGGACCACAAGAAATGGAGCAGAGGTGGGAGGCCACAGAGGTGACCGTGCAGGTGCTTCCACAGAAGATGAGCCAAGGTTTGGAGTTCCCAGAGGTGACTGTGAAGGTGAAACCTCAGAAGCCAAGCCCAATATGGGAGGCCCCATCAGTGACCGTGCAGGTGCAGTTACAACAGAGTGGCCGAGGGCCAACTCTCCCACAGGTAACTGTACAGGTTCAGCCTCAGGAGCGAGGACAAGGTATGGCTGGCGTCAAAGTCACTGTGCAGCTGCAGTTGGGGCATAACCATGAAGAGGCAACCTGCCTTCAGGACCAAGATGAAGAAGTGTTAGGGAATGGAGAGCAGCTTGTTCCAAAGCAAAAATGGGGAGAGACAATAGCAAGATCTGAAGGTGAGAGTGAACTGGCTGTGGTGGAGCAGGTGCCACAGGGGGCTCCAAGCCAAAAGCAGCATCAAGGAGGAGAGGTGATAAAACTCCAGCAGGACCAGAGCCAAGAAGACAGAAGAGCAGAAGTGGCGGAGCTAAAGGAGATGCAGGTTGACGACAATATGGAGCAGGATGGTATGGTGACAGAGGAGCAGATTGAGGATCAGAACCAGGAGCAGGAACAGCTAAAAGCAGATCTATCCCCACAAACAGAAGGTCAAAAAGCTACAGAGAGAAAGCAGGAGCAAGGAAAAGCCCAAGAATGGCCTGAGGGAATGGTGAAAGACAGGAAGGAAGACCTGGGGCAAGAAGCATCAAAGAAACGTCTACGGGAGACTCCAAATTATTTTGTTGCGATTCCAATAACAGATGATCAGGTATTTTGAAGTAGCTGTTCTATGGAAACAATGAAAACCTTAAATAAACTTAGCATAAATTTAGTTACCTTGGTTTCAAAGCTTGTTAAGAAGCCAGGCAGTGGAGCAGAAATTGATTGCTCCTGAAGTAGTCTATGTGGTCTGGTTGGGATGGTGTCAACTTACCCACAGTAGCCCTTGTAGGTGCTGTGCTTTGTATTTGTAGCTAGAACCATGTCAATAACACACCAATGTTTTAGCTACTACTAGGAATTAAAAAACCCAAACAAATAACACTCTGAGGATTGCCAGTTGCCAGTGTCCTTTCCAAAAGGTCTGCCTTCAGTTGTATCTTCTATTCTATAATCTTTTTCTAAATGAAAGTGGTGTCTTTCACCATCTTGCACTGTCCCATCCTATGATGCCTTACAGCCATATTTAGTGCAATGATATTGACTTGCTTGTTCACTTCCTTCCCTGCTGAAGTTCACAACAGAGGGTGAGAGTTTCCCTTGCTTCTGTGGAAGATTTTATTATATATTTATACTCTTTTCAATCTTTTACCCAACAAACTTACCCTGACATCTTAGGTAGATGGTTAATTCCAGGAAGGCTGTGTGTGGAGTCTGCATTCTTATACTTAATCCACGTTTGCAGAAATGTTGAAAAAGCATCAGTCTTTCCCCTTCATACTATTAAACCAAAAGACAGCAAACAGCAGTACAAACAGAAGATATATTTTCTTCTAGAGCCTTTGCAAGGGACCTAAAGCATTCCAGTTATGACAGAAAATGTTCTTAAATATGTCAAGACAGCCTCGCAGTGTACTACAGGCGCTGCCTTAGGAAACATGGAAGAAAATTCAAAAAATGATACAAAAGCTGGAGGGACAGATTTCACACTTTGTTCTTTAACTAGTCATGTATGATTGGTTTGAAGGCCCTAACTTTGGTGTAACGATATGTTCTTTTGCAAGGTAAGAGTATATTTGTTCACCTTGAGCTGCTTATTCCCATTCTGGTGGAATAAGTCTTGAACACCACCACCCCCACCCCCCCAAAAAAGAAATTTTTAAAGAATAATTTTGTTCCCAAAGCAGTGCTGTCAGTACCTTTACAAACAGGGAATTTTTTCTTTGCATTTTAGCCTCATGACAATCAAAGAATCATAGAATAGTTAGGGTTGGAAAGGACCTTAAGATCATCCAGTTCCAATCCCCTTGCCATGGGCAGGGACACCTCCCACTAAACCATATCACCCAAGGCTCTGTCCAACCTGGCCTTGAACACTGC
>JANRGW010025081.1:0-11250 GCA_024733675.1 Psilopsiagon aymara | reverse complement strand
GGGGGAGTAAGCGAGCAAGCTATGTGGCTGACTGGACTTAAACCGTGACAGTTCTTTTTGGTGCCCAATGTGAGGCACAAAGGGTTGAGACAACAACAGATCTGACCAGAGTGTCTAATCATATTGTGATATGCATTCATTGTTTCGGATTAATAGTCACTCATCACAATGCAGATTTATTGGGTCTCAAAGTTGTTGCTCTTGATCTCACAGTTTCAGCATGTCATACGTTACTTACAGCCAGTATTTGCTGTCTTAGAGTTCATCAGATGGGGGGCGTGGGCTGAGGTTCTTGTTTCATTGTACTTTATGGTAATGACTTGAAATACAGGCCAGCTCCTGCAGCAGGGCGGGATGGATGTGGCCGTGGACTTGTACCTGACTGTCCTACTGCTCTTCACTGTCCTGGCCCTCATCCTCGCCTCTGTCTTTGTGAGACTGAGGGGAGCTGAGGACTGGACTGTTCTCATCTCAATCCGTGGGAGTTACATTCTTTCAATTCTCCTCCCCATCCCTCTGAGAGATGGGGGGGAGGAAAGGAGGGGAGTGAGCAAGCAAGGTACGTGGCTGACTGGACTTAAACCACAACATGACTTCAGAGTAGTTCATTAATATTTTTGTATTTGACTTGGTATTTGAGCGTTTGGGGTTCACTGGAGCAAATCTTTTCAATGCTTCTCTCCCAAAAAGAAGCCTTACAAACTCTTTTATGCAAGAAGTGCAGTGATTTATTTTATTTCTTTCTCAATTACCTGTCTCGAGGAGAAGACACACTTAAATCAAAACATGACAGGCTTGTGCTAAGATCACATCTTGATAACATTTTTTTTCCGTGAGAAAAATGTTACGAGGTGTTATGAAAGTATAAGGCTCACATTAATTTTATGGTTGGATTTTCAAAAGAAAAATTTGATATTTCATGCTTTCTGTGTACGCAGCAATTCTCTCACACACTTAAATCACTGCCTTCAAGTAGAATAGACATGGTCTGTAAGCATGCAGATATATGCTTCTCTTTCTGCATACCCTCCTAGCATCTGAATCTTGATCCCCAAAGTAATTCAAGTGATAATCAGTTTGAATAGCTTGCCTCCTGGAGACTAAAGACAAGGAGAGTGTGAAAACAGGCAGCTCATAAAGTCAGCTATTGAGTGCTCATTCTTTCAAGCACCCTCCTAGCCTTATTGTTTCCCTATTGGAGAAAATTACAGAAATTCAGTTTCTTCCATTTCCTGTCATTTTCTTTCTTTTCCCTTCATCAAGGAAAACTGTCAGCCTTGAGCTGTAGCAAACCTTCCTTGCAATACCATGATATCAAATACATTGATATATTCAAAAGACACTTTCAGAAGTAACTTTATGATTGACAAATGAGTCAGATGTCTCCTGGTTTCATTCAATGACGTCATGGTTTATTTTAATGACCCTGGAGTTTCCAGAAGGGAAAACATGTCGAGGAGCAGAGTTTGGTGTTTGGAAAGTCATTCTCTTGTGCATGCAGGTGTTCTTGAAAAGCATGCGTCTCAGGAGTTTAAATGCAAAAGTTGAAAAACTGATCAATTTTGATAAGTGCAGGGATTAATTCCACTGCCTAACTTTCAGCTTCCACCTTTGAACAAGGGGTCTCTTCTGTATGTCCCTTCTTCCACTGTGTTCTGTTTTTCAAATAGGAGTATTTACAGTTGTTTGTATCCCTGCATCTCCCACATAGCTGAGGCCACACGTTCTTGCTGCGCTTTGTGAGACTCTTTCAAAGACCTTCAGAATTAAGCAATGATGAGGACTCTGAGTTGCTATGGTATCACACCAAGTAAGGCAGTTTGGCTGTCACTCAGAGGATTTCAGCAGGACTTTGATAGGAAGCTGCTCTGGGTTTTGGCACATAGGCCATGGGAACATATGGCTAAGATTCTGTGTAAACATACTGGATAGCTGCAGATGATGGGTGTTATCCTGATAGAAGAAAGGTTGATCCACAGAAATATAGGGAATGGTTGTACCTGTTGTGAGATGAGCATTAATTTGTGAAAAGTAGAACCAAACTTGTATCTCTTCATCTTCTTCTGCCTCTCCCCCAGTTACATGCATCTCCACTGCTCCAGTCCTTGTGCCCCTGGGAGATTTTCTAGGTCTTTTGCCTACGTGCAATAACAGGAGCATTTCATTCCCCCTTTTCCTTTGCACTTCCTCTCTGAGGCTCACCATTACCTTGCAATGTCGCACCCCCATCTATTAGCGTCTGGTATTTCTTGCCTTTGTAGGAGGTTCTTCCTTATCCTTTCCTCCCCACCTGCTCACATTAAGTTTGAGAAGTCCTGCCCTTTTTGCCCTTTTTTCTTGACAGCTTTTATTGTCTTGACACCGCTACTAATACAGTCCAATTTTGATGGGAAGGTTTATTTTGAGAGAGATGTCACTGATGGACCCCTCTTTTTCTAGTGGATTGAAAAAAATCTAGCTAATATAACTCTCCTGTGTTTACATGTGTACATCTTTGGGCACTGACCTTTAGGAATGTTTAGTTATTTTTCATCCTGAGTCTATCTTCTCATGAAAAGTTTGATTTGAAAAAAATCAGCATTTAAAGTTTCCATAAAAATTAGTTTCTTGGATGAAGAGGATAGCTGGACATGTCTTATCATTAAATTGCCATTTTATTTTAAAAATATTCAAAGTAAAATTTGAAATATACTTTTAAGCTTATGTTCAGTTCTCCCTCGCTATTTTATCTCGTACGCATGAAATCCCACAGTCTGTTATTCAAGCTCAATATTGAGTTCAATGAAAGAAAAAATGGTAGTGACACTGAAGTAGTTTTCTTTAGCTTTGGGATAATACACATTTTTTTTTCCCCTGCATGTTTCTAATTTTCAAGTCAAATCCAGTATTTCTCCAAAAATGAAGACATGCTCTCAGAAATTTGAGTGCTTATTTGTCAGCTTATGTACCATTTTTCCTTCTCTTTCCTTTTCCCAGTCAGCCTCTTTCCTACAAGCAGAAAGTGATTCTTCAAAGGCTACAAACAGCCCTCCTCACACACCTTTTCAGTCAGATGCCCTATGTGCTAATCGGAAAACAACAATATGTGAGGATTTCTTCCTTCTCTGTTGAATTCACTACTGCTGTCACAGCAAATCCTACAAACTTGTATGGTGAATAAAAGCTAGTGATTCAGGACCTTTGATTTATGGCCAAGTAAGAAAAATTGCCTGCCAGCCTGAAGACAAGTATTGCTTGCAGCAGTATAATTGTTTTAAGCAATGGCACCAATTGTGGTGAAATTTCATAATTATGCTTACCTCTAATTTTTGCTCTGTGCTAGACAAAGCCCCAGAGTGTTGGGCCCTATCTAATGTTGGTGTTCTGTTGTAAACCTCTCTGTCAGGCCCCTGTCCCTCGGATATGTCAGGAATTAGCCTGAGCAGCATGCTGTCCTGAGGATGACAACCCAAAGGTTGTCACTACAAACCCACTCAGAGAGCCCAAGTCAAGATGCAGTAATTGTTGTTGTTAGAGCCTGCATTGCATCCTTGCTGTACCCACTGTGTAGCACTCCCTGAGGCTCCCTGGAATCATGCAGGGTCTGACACACAGAGAGGTCAGTAGTCACTGGTTCATGCTGCCTTAATGGTGATTTGTTCCGTATAACAGGGTGACCTGAGAGTCATTTTGTGTACTTGAAAAAAATGCCACTGTTTTGCTGTAGAGCAGGTGGCTCCTGTAAAACTTGCACCATTAATTACTTTAAAGCTATCTATCTCTCTACAGCCTGTCACAGACAAATTAACCTATCTATATATTAGGGAGATATATCAGACAAGGCAAACTGACCCAATAGAAATAACACTGTGTGCTTTCATCTGCAGCCCTCCCTGAGGGCATACAGAGAGAGGTGGCCTAACCTCATGCAGCTGGAAAGGCCACAGTTGAAAGTGTGCGAGGCATTTTTAATGATAGAGTGTTTTCCTGGAGTGTTGTTCCAGCAAAATCTCTTACTTTCAATATCCAAAGCTTAATTTCCTTTTGTTACAGCATGGAAGGGATGCCCTGTCCTGCTCTCCTGAGTTATTTTTGTGAAGTGTCCTCCTTCTGTGTAGTTTGGTTAGTCATATGATGAAAGCTAGTTTAATGGTGAGTTGCAGATGAGTGGGGAGACATAAATAGCTGAGGGCAGGCTCAGGACACTTGAAATGCTGGCATTGAGACAAAGAGAATGACTTTTCCATGGTTGATTAGGCCATGCCAGTCTCCGATGGTCACTTCTATCAGGAGTCTTCACAATCTGTTGTAGGGTGGTGAGACATGTTTTCATGACTTCCACATGCCAAAGCCAACTTTGCTGTCATCTTCAGCTATCTTTTTCTTTCATTTAGGGGTCAGTGATTACTTACTTTCTTCTTTCTGCCCAAGGGGCTGATGAGGCCTCCCTATCTACCAAAACACTCTTACTCAGATGCTCCCATTGGACTCAGTCCATTGCAGTTGTGCTAAAAGCTTGTAGCACTATCGCTTTAACAGAAACCTAGGACTTTGAAGAAAACTAACTTGTTTGCATAGATAGCACAAATGAGAACAGTTTGAAAGGGTACCTTCAATATCAGGTTTGAGTAACACAGGCTCAGATTTGAGACTTGGATTGGTCAGGGATTGAGAACAGAAACAGTTCCTTGCAGGCTTACTGGGGTGTGCTGCCAAGGCCTGAACAGGAGGCTCCTGCAGCCATTTCCTTTGCTCATGACTCTGTCTTCACACCTAGTTTGTGGGCAATGGGGTTGTGTGCCTACTAGAAGGATCTGTGTGTATCTGCCTGTGCACTTCAAGAGAAAGCAAAGGAGAGTGAGAATGGGAGTGGGGAGGGAAATTCTAAATACCTGTTTTTTTCCAAGTCCCATCCAGACACTTTTTCAGCAGTCCAAACAAGGAAAAAGAGGCAATAAACATGCATTAAATACTGCTTAGCTGGAAATGTTTCTGCTTTGTGCCTTACGGATATCTGGGAGTGTACCGGAGATATAGCATGGTTCCATCTGCATTATGTAGTGTAAACCAAACATTTTCTCCTGGGAGGAAGAGTTAATTTTCTTTCACTTGCAAGCTTCTGTTCACTTGATAATGTGATCCCTATCCTTTGGTATGTTCACTTTCAGGCAAGAAAAACAGTTTGTTCTTAAGTACCTTATTCAAAGATTTGTCTGTAGGGACAACTCTGTAGTATTAGAAAAACAGTGAAGAACAGCCTCACCCACTGTCACTCCAACCTTATCTTTTCCTAGGTCTTGAAATATTTACCAAAGGTCAAACTTGCTGCTGTACAAATGGAGCTAAGAAAATAAGCTTGACCAAGAATAGCATCTTGGTTAGCAGATAGCCTCTGCAGGTGTTAGGAAAGATTCAACTAAACCTTTGTACACGTACTTAACCTCAAATGTATTGACAGATTAATGAAGCTGAGAAGGCAGCCCTGGTCATCTGATCAGACATATTGCCTAAATTTTCCCTGTGAGTCTTGTAACATATTCACAGGTTTTTCATGTGCATTCAGCAAAACACAAAAGAACAAACTCTCTTCAGAAGTATATGTACATAAATGCTTAACTTCAGGGGTGCATTTATCAGCAAAGCACCTATAGTTACATGTATTTTGAAATGCCAGTAGTTAATTCTAGGCAATTGTCAGAAGTGATTGGTTTTCATGAGTCTGCTTCTGGAGAGAGAGAGAGTGCCACAGAGTACAGTTTTTAGAGTACCTTTTCTCTACATTGACCTTGGAAAGGGGCAGAGGTCATAACCTAGGCATCATAATTAGATACCTAATGAAGATCTGTGTCATTGGCCTCTTCCTCTTGAATATTTTTGTTCATATCTGTAAAATGCAAAGTCTTATGGGTTTAATCCTAGAAGTCTGTATGATACTTAGTGTAGCAAGCAAACTAAACAAGCTCTGCCTATAGTTGCCTCCTGCCCTGCAGCTTCACAACTCTCCTATCCCTGTGCTCCCCACATAATTTCTACCATTTCTCCTCCAGTGCTAATGGCCAAAGAAAATAATGAGTTGAAAACTCTTTTCTTCTCTGCTCCATATTTCCCTTCATTTCTCTCTAAAGCTTTTTTTGGTTTGTTGTCTTTTCTAAAGAAACATCTCTTGGGTTTGTCTGTGTTGTGCAACTGCACAATAGTCTGGAATGGTGATTTGTGAAATGTCGTAAACACAATTTGACAGAGGTAATTTTTTTGTGTTTCTGACTGATTAGAGTTTCTGGGACATGGCTGAGAAACCGGAGGGAATTCAAATGAGAGCTGTACATAAGATCAGCACTTGCTTAGGAGTGTTGGAGTACAAAACTTCCAAAGGAGAGCTAGAAGAATGGAGAGGTGTTCAGCCTGAAAGCAAAAACATGGGTGAAGATTTGTAGGTGAGGAGAAGGCATAGCTGCTACTTATTAACAAGTTAAAAAGATTTTACAAAGAATGCAGTATGCTAGTTCACATTACTCAGTGAAGGCAGGGCAAGGAAAAGAAAGTGTAGCTTAAACTTTAGGAAAAGCTTGGCAGCTTTGCAGTTGTTGGTAGTACAAGCCATTGAATCTTCCTGGGTGTGATGTGCAAGGTGAGACACAATGCCCTATGTGGCAGAGCTGAAGAAAGAATATTACAGTCCATTCTACACTGGGATGGGGAATGGACTAGCAAGTCCTACAGAGTTCCATGTTAGCTGACACGAGGATGATGTACTGCTCACCGAGAGGCTGGTTTGTCAGGAGATCAGCAGGGAAACAGAGGTAGCCAAACAGGAACTAAGGGTACAGATTGTGACTCATCTTTGTGGTCCCACTTGATTACAGAGTGAATCCCTTTAGAGCTGTGTATGGCTGTAAATAGCATTGATCTGGGCATGGAAGAGAGAAAAGCGAGACAGCTGTGAGGAGTAAGACTGCCAAGAAGGAAGGTTTGGGATTGTCAAAGGCCCCACAGGCTGCATCCATGCCATCACTTTAATCTGAGGTTTGAGTTTGCACTCTGTTGATCCAGGCTGGCTGCCTGCTGGCCCAGTCTTTCACTCCTGTCTGGGATAAGCCTGCTAGGTTCTTGGGCAGCAGTGTCTGGGAACAGTGAGGGATGTACTGGCTTACAGCAAGCAGCTCTCCATGAAACACTGCAGATGCAACTAGCTAAGCAGAAAACTTCAGAACACAACAAGGCACAGCTAGCTAAGATACATGGAGATAGTCTAAGTCATTAGGAGCACAAGTTCACCTTTGCAAAGGAGTATGTGTTCCCTAGTCACTTTGGTATATTCTTCCCTCCCCCAGTCGATAGAAGTATGGAAGAAGGGTATCTTTGCAGAGAAGACAGATAAATGTAAGGATGTTGGACTGAAAAGGTGAGCTAGAGAAGAAAAAACTAAAATAACTCCAAAAGCTAGGAAATAGAGCAAAACAGGGTTAAACACATGAAAGAGGGGTTGGGAAAGAAATACTTTGGAAAAAAGATGTAGTTGGAAATAGGAAAAAATGTAGGCAAGAAAGGACAAAGTGGAAATATTTTTTAAGAGGTGAAGGAAATGAGATTTAGATAACACACTGGATGTAGTCATGCTAAGCATATAGAGCATGGTGATGAATATGGCCCCATGGTTAGACAGCAGAAGAAAATGTTCTGTATAGACTTCACAGTGTCCTGCTTGTAAGAGGTGAACTTGAGAATTGCTGTCAGGGATTTTTAGAAGGAAAATGAAAATAATTTTATTTTGAACAATAGAAAGGTCTAATTTGAAATTGCTATGCAATAGGTAGAAGTTGCATCAATGTGTGAGAACTGAAGAAGTCATCTAGGATTATTACAGTGTCTTCTTTCTGCCTGCTTTCTAGCCTTTCCCCTTTCTTTTCAGTTTCTATTCCAAAATTAAGTGTCGGGTCAATCTTTTTTTCCTTAGCAATTGCATCAGCCATAGGAATGTATCACGTGGTAATGAAAGACTGTGAATAATTCAGAACAGAATTTTGAATCATTTAAAAAGCAGAGTTTTACATTTCATTGCTAACCTGCTCCCATTTAACACGAAATCTGGAAAAATCACATTGCAATTTCTGGGGAAAAAAAAACCAAACAAAAACCACAACCAACCCCATTTCAAGTATTTGAGAATATTCTTGCATTCATTTCATTCTTTTTAAAAAATATTTCAAACTCAGAGTTTTCCAAAACTGTTTCATATTTCATGAAAAAATCAGAAGATAATTAAATGCTAGCTATGTACTGCCTAAACATGAAACACTCTACATATTCCAGAAATTACTGTGGCCATAAAATGTGATCACCTTTGCCTCTAAGGTTGGTGGAACATATAATGTTTGGTTAATCTCAATTGTCTGTATTAGGAAATTAACATGATCTTCTCTATCATTATCATGCATATGTATGCCACCATCGTTGCTCGTTACTGTGGATTTTTGGCTCCCGTAATACCAGCATGACTAGAAAACAGCCTTTGACACTGCATAAGCCAAAAAGCTTAGCAACAAAAACACAAAATAAAAAACCAGTGCAATTTTTTTTTTTTTTTTTTGTCCCTAGTGATAAGAGCAGGAGTGAGGAATTTTGAAATTTGTTTCTCAGTTTAGTCAGTGATCAATGAGTGGTCTTTCAAGAGGGGCTTTATCCTTTCCTCACTGAAGTTTCGTGCCTTATTTTCCTCATCTGTGAACCAACAATAACAAGACCAAACGATTTTGCAGCTCAGGTGGTAAGTGACCAAACAATGCAGCATTTCTAAAGCACAGTGAGACCCTCCAGCAAGAAATTGCTGAAGAGAAGGCAGATGTGATGCTGCTCATCTCACACATGTGCATCATGGTTAATGAGTCTCAAGCAGTTCTTCAGGGCAGTGAAACCTCTGGATACGATGGCATTACTGTGCATTTACATTGCTCTGACTACAGTATTAGCACCCACATTCCACAGGGGTTATCAGGGCTGTGCCCTCCAGGGGTGGTTGGGGGTATCCTACCATTCAGTTCCTGCCCTGTTGATCTCTTCCCACCAGCATTCTGTCGGCTCACCGAGGCTCTGGGCCGCTGGCATGCAGGCGTAGTTCCACAGTCTGTCGGAGCCCTCCTTCTTGTTGAAAACACTCCTGATGGCCACGATCACCTGCCCATGTGGGCACTGGAAATTGAAACCCTGCCGGTACACATTGACCCATTCGTCATTATCTCCATAGTTATAGGGGCCATAGTAATAGTCACCATACTGGCCCCATGCCACAGTCACCAGAGGCAGGAACACACAGAGAAGGACAAGGTCCATCCTGAGGATGTTCCCAGCTTAGAAATGCCCTGCTGGTTTGTTGGGCTGGCCCTTTTATATTGCCTCTAACATTTGGCTTCCAGATGTTATGTTTCCAGATCCAAGTGCAATGTGTCATTGCTTAGCAAACCTTCTCTGAGTTACAGACACATCCAATTACTTCTTAAGGTGGAATTTTTGCAAATGCAGTAAGTCTGCAGACTGCAGGTTTGCACTCTTCCCACTATCCCAAACCATCTGTAATCCCTGCAGAGCTACTGTGTAGACCAAGATACACATTGTAGTACAACTCTCACAGACATCCCACTTTGAACCTCAAGAGAGCAGTTAAGTTTCAAAACAACTTTATTTGAAATTAAAGCTCTATCTGAATTTGCCATTCTCCATCATTAGTAACATGCAACAAAATGTGTGTGTGTCCTCACCCTCTTTTCCCCAAATGTGGTGACATGATTCTGTCAGTTCCTAGAAAGAAGGGAATTGGGTAAGATGTGTGATTCATTTTTCTTGTTGTAAAAAATCCTTTAGACATTAAGGTTTGGTTTGGTTACAGGCGAGGCAGAGCCCGAATGACTGAGAGTCTAGTTCGGCATGGAAATAGCTCACCCTGGGAAGTGGGGCATCAGCTTATTCCATGCAGAATTGATTTTGCTACAACTGTGTGTGAGCACTGTAGAACTGTGGGCTTGGCAGATGTTTTAATGTAAGGATAAAGCACATAAGCAAGTTATGGTAAGATAAACTTCATGCGTCACTATAGCGTACTGGAATCTGTGAGCTTAAAACTACCTTGCATTTATCGTGGGCTAGAAACATGGGGTTGAGAAACTGCTGTGCTGCAAATTCAAAACCTGACTTGGCACTTGGAAATGTGTTTATATGTCACATCCTACATAATTTCTTTATCAGGAGTCCACCCCGCTCAGGAGATTGTGGAATGGTGTGCTTTACTTAACTGTGTACTTGACCCATAGAAAACTGTGGGACTTGAGCATGTTCTAATAAGTTAGGAAGTCCAAAGTCAATCTAACATAGTCTACATATGCATATGTTGCCTGTGCTGTGTTACTAGTGAAATGTGTGACCCTGGGAACAGCTCCAGATTCAGATCTTCTCTTCCAGTGAAATTGCCACAAAGGATCCAAAGGATGTTTCTTGCTGCAAGTTTCTCCTCCACTCTTTTTACTACTTTTCTCCCTCATTTGGGCTATACACTGAAATAAATTGTATAAGCTCTTACTCTGTTGCTGATACTATCAGAAAGAAGATCTATGATGGATAACATTGGACTTGCTTTTCTCTAGGGAACAGCAAACCCGTCATGCCAGGTCATTGCTTTGCAGGAGCATAAACAACCCAGGAGGTGGGTACCTTTATGAACCAGCCCCAGATCTCAAAAGCTGCCTTCTGCCTCATTAACCTCACCTGCAGATGCTGCAGCCCAAATGCCTGGGGAAAAGGGCTACTGAGACAGCACAGAACAGCCCTTTCCTTGGAGCTGCCATCCTCTAGATCTTGGCTAACACTAAGGGACACAGATAGCCAAGTCTAAAGAGAGAAGAAATTTAAGATTAAAAGCCCCATAGTTATTTGATAGGCAACAGCCTGCAGAATTGAACTGCACAATCTCATAGGAGTTTTTAAGCTAAAAAACGTGGTGTTTTTCCCTCGTACTTAGACACATAGTCACATCTGGGAGTGCTGCGCACTGCCGTGTATGCCTGAGAGGCATTGTGGAAGATGTTTAGCAGGAACACATTATCATATATACATATGATCCTCATTTCACATAGCCCTGTATAAGCAGCATTCCTTTTAAGAAAGTCCTTACATAACCCAGTAGTAAAGATGTTGAAGAAGTGGTATTATGATAACATAGGCATCACAGAAACATGGTGGGATGGCTCCTATGACTGGTGTGTTGGAATGGAAGGTTACAGGCTC
>JANRGW010025080.1:18748-39230 GCA_024733675.1 Psilopsiagon aymara | reverse complement strand
CGATTGCCTCATCGCTGCTATTTCTTCTTCCGTCTTGCTTGTCCATACTGTCATGGCGTTACTTATGTCAACTCAATCTCCCCCACATGTTAGCTTCATGATTGGGGACCCATTATGACTGGGTAGGCTGTGACTCTTTTGGTGCTCTTTTTCAAATGCTGTGTCCCTTCCAACCCTGTCAATTCTGTGCATAAAAAAAAGAGAGTTAGTTACAAGAAAACTGTGGTTGAGTTCTCGAGTTATGATGGGTAAGATCTATGGATTTCAGGTCAATGTCAATTTTCTTTGAAAAAAGGAATGTACAATTTGTGCTTGTTTTGTTTTGTTTGGTCTTGGTTTTCTGTTTTGTTTGGTTTGTTTTTGGTTTTTTTTTTTTGTTTGTTTTGTTTTGTTTTGTTTTGTTTGGGTTTTTTTTTAATATATATAGTATAGTTATATATCTTTCCTGTCTCTCCAAACCCACAAATAAATATTAGACAAGTAAAATCAGAAAGAACACAACCTTGTAAGGAAAGGTAAGTGCTGAGAACTGATATATCTGCAAGCAAATTCAAGACCATAAGACAAAAAATCTCCAAAACCTAAGTGAAAAATTACATTCTGAGAGTCTGAGTTTCTTATGTGTAGTCAATGGGCATTATTTTAAAAACAAAATTTTTCCCTATGTAAATAGGTCTAGGTTATTCAATTGTTACTTTTCTGGTTTGTCTGTGCCTGAAACCATACTGCACATACCATGTGCCGGTTGTGAAATGATGTGTGTTTTATACTGCTTGTGAAAAGGCTTTATTAAACACCAGTTAGTCATGCCTGGGTAAAGATATGCATGCAGTAAAAATAATAATGATCTCACAACAAAGATACCTATGATCATGCAAATCAGACACCTGAAGTTCAAGAAGCTACTTACAGAGGAAGGTAAAATATATCAAGTAAAAACTGTGTTATGATGGGTCAGTAATTATACTTCATCTCTCTGATGTGGCTGAGGTATTGTTTCAGAATAAAGTGACAAAGTGTCGTATGTGCTGTGGAATGTAATATGCAGCTGAAAATTAGAAGGAATAAAGAGATATGCAATGAATGTTTGACCTGGAAATGTATGAAAGCAGAGGGTTTAAAGAGAAAGAAATACTGAAACATCTGCTGTCTTTGTAATTTAGTAGATACATTTGTTTCATAGATCATTCAAATTATTTCTGATTATTGTAGTCTTCTGCGATGTATAGCAGTAGCTGAAATAGTGAATATTTGTAAATTGCCATTTTGTTTTCTATTTAAAATAATAATCCTTTTACATTTCCTCAGCTGCTGCTAGATTTTATAACTCTACCAGATGTCATATTTAAATTGTATTTTGTTTTTAAGGCTTTAAAAGGCATCAGAACCCCAACAGGCTTTAGAACTTCAGTGTCTCTACCCCTGAAATTCTATGGTTAAAAAATGAGGCTTAGATAAAATGCAAATATGCAACTGTATACTAGATAAAACTGTAAGATGTTATTTGTAACAGATATGCAAAGGGATGTATACAGATGAATCTAGTTTTCTGAACAGAATTACCACTTTCTCTGCCACTTTGGTAATAGCAGCATGGCTAAACACCATTAAAAAAATGTAAATCTAGTCTAAGGCATTGCTGGTATACAAAGTGTTCCTATGGAAAGAAAACATCACTCTCAGGTCACCGGCAGCTGACTGCCATTCAAACTCCCATTGAATTCTGTTGTGGTTTAAGCCGTAAGTCAGCCACGCACCAGCTACCGAGAAGGAGAAAAATGACTGCTGCTGCTGAACCCATGACAAATTCAATGGGAAATGGATGAGGGCATCACCTTATCCCACAGACCTCTACTGAAAGAAGCACCTGAACTACAAATTCATTAATAAATACCTGGAAAAACTAGACTTCTTGATCTTGTTTTGAGAAATTTTAAGTTGACTTTCTTTTTATTTGGCTAAACATATGCATACACGTGTATGAAAAATGCATGTGCACTCCTGAAATATATCTGTTTCAGTTATACACCTGATCAACATACTGTTGGATTCTTTAGGCTTTTTGTTTGTGGGCTTAGTATGTTTGGTCCTCACACTGTTGGTGTTTGCATTCTCAGTAATAATAAGCTGCATTTTTCTCCCTGTATCAAACAATAAGCTCAAAGTAACAAGGTCTTATCTGCTAAGGAGTGACTGAATCCTTAAATCTCTCTGATATTACCATGCATCCATGAGTATGTGTTAAGTTTTCTCATTGTAACAATGTGGCAAGCAACACCAAGAGGTATAAAGAGAACTTGTTCAACTGCCCAAGATACTAATTTTAAATTAGTAAAGGAAATATTTTTGCTTGATATTGAAATATTTTTTTATTAAAGTGTTTGTAGCCACTTCTTGATGTGAGGAAATGAAAACTGCATTTAAATGACAACACAAATTCAGCATCAAAATGAAAATATTTATCAGTTATTTTACTTTCAACTCTAGTTTTAGTTGCATATGCCCTTGCATGGAACATTATAGAAAAGACTTTAAAGAGGTAGGAAAAAAAATAGGAAGAAATCAAATATGTTTAATTTGTCTCCAGAATTTCTATTTCTTCTATTTGTTTATGCATTCTATTTTGTTTCAAAGCAGCTGTACATTATGGTTGATGGTAATATTTTCCAGTGGTGAAAGAAAGGTGTGATAGTAGTAGAAGTGGGAGGTTTATTATGTATTGTATATGCTGCAATGTGTCTTGGTCTCAAGTTTGAAGTTTTGGATGAGATCTCATTGTGGTAGAAAGAGGTGGTTCATTTCTCCCAGCCTGTCTGTTATCTCCTCTCACACTCTATTTATTGGATAAGTGAACAAGTTGAGTGTACTGACGACTATATATAAATAAAAATGGTTTTAATACATAAATACACATATTTTATGTGCCCCTATGTGTTGGATTTCAGTTGGATAATTAACCTGATCTCATTTACACTGTGACATCACAGTCCCCTTTGCTGAAGCAAGGGAGGATGAGGTGTCTTTCAGGTCCTGAGTGATCTGGAATCACTGTTGGCAGGCAGAGACTGCACCATAAGGGGAAAGAAGATGACTCAGGCAACAGAAATGAGAAATATACTCTCTTTTTCCTTCTTATCATACTGATAAATGTTAAGTGCTTTAATCCTTTTTCTGAATCAGCTAGCTGAAAGACATCTTTGTGGTCTGTAGAAGTCCATTAAATTGGCAAGGTTCTGAATAGATGACTAGGTTTTTCTAAGCAGTTCTCATTGAAGAATTAAAGTTTAATCATCAAATAGTACATCCAAAGCATGAAATTCTGATTACTTTTGAACAGAACTTTACCACTGGTATCAGCAAAAGAAATATATCCCTCTGTCCCTCTGTTTTTCAGCTGTCTCTTGTTTGATGGCAGGAAGAATATTTCAGCATGAGACAATATCTTTTTATATTGCAAGGCAGAGGGGACAAGGATCTCTCTGGTTGTCTTGAAAACTAAAACCTTTTGAATTTTACTCTGTCAAATTGGGAAAGAGTAAGTTATGGAACTCTACCCTTCCTGTTAAATGCATGTCTACCATGTAGAGGTACAGCTCTGGATCTAGCAAGGCAAAATTCACAGTGATCAGTGACTTCTTTCTATCACTTTTCTATTGAAATTAGTACAGCTTGGAAGCATATACTTCCTCCTTTGTGAGGAAACTCTCCAAAATTTCAATGCTAACATTTCTACTAGCAGTAAACAAATTAAACCCAGTATTTTTCTTACATGCTACTACATGGAATACATTAGCTACTTGCTCATTAGAAGTGGAATATTTATAGTGCTTTCCCAAGAAATTTTAGATATATGAATTTCAGATATGATCCTGAAATTCAATAATGAGTTAAAGAACATCAATGAAAATTACTTTTTTCAATATTTTATTATAACATAAACACTTGAAAAATGTTAAGTTACAAAGTATGTGAGATTTCACATAGTCTAATACTTTCAAAAATTGTTATATCTGCCAAAACCTGAGTGGCTAGGCGCATAGAAGCTCATACACCAGAGTAACTTCAAGTTACTCTGTGAAGAGGTAGATCCCCAAGATTGCTGTATGTAATCACTTTTGGAGTATAATTGTTTACGCTTGTTTTGATGTTCTGATTAAGGATGACACAAACTGTGGATTAGAATCATAGAATCACAGAATAGTCAGGATTGGAAAGGACCTTAAGATCATCTAGTTCCAACCCCCCTGCCACGGGCAGGGACACCTCCCACTAAACCATGTCACCTAAGGCTCTCTCCAACCTGGCCTTGAACACTGCCAGGGATGGAGCATTCACAGCTTCTCTGGGCAACCAATTCCAGTGCCTCACCACCATTACAGTAAAGAATTTCTTCCTTATATCCGATCTAAACTTCCCCTGCTTAAATTTGAACCCGTTACCCTTGTCCTATCACTACAGTCCCTAATGAAGAGTCACTCCCCAGCACCCTTATAGCCCCCCTTCAGCTGTTGGAAGGCTGTTATGAGATCTCCCTGCAGTCTTCTCTTCTCCAGGCTGAACAGCCCCAACTTTCTCATCCTATCTTCTTACAGGAGGTGCTCCAGTCCCCTGATCATCCTCGTGGCCCTCCTCTGGACTTAGAGCTCCTCTACACTTAGGCTCCTGTGACTTGTAATCATAGAATGGTTAGGGTTGGAAACAATCTTAATAATCACCTGGTTCCAACCGCCCTGCCACGGGCAGAAACATCTTCCACTAGACCAGTCGCTCAAAGCCCTGCTCAACCTGTCCTTGAACACTTTTCTGGGCAATATGTGCCAGTGCCTCACCAGCCTCACAGTGAGGAAATTTTTTCTAACATCTAATCTAAATCTACCCTGTCAGCTTAAAGCCATTCCCCTTTGTCCTATACCTACATGTCCTTATAGAAAATCCCTCTACAGATTTTTTTTTAGGCCCCTGAAAGTGTTGGAAGGCAGCTCTAAGGTCTCCCCAGAGCCTTCTCCTCTCCAGGCTGAACAACCCGAACTCTCTCAGCCTGTCATAAAAGTAGTCTGAAGGACCAGATCCAAAGCTATACCTCTACAAGGTAGACATCCATTTGACAACATTGTCGATGAAAAAACTTCATTAAACAACAAAAAGGTTTGTATTTTTATAAAAATTTTATATTGTCATGCTTTGCCTGTACCTTATGCTGCATAACTGCCTGTAATAGAAATTCTGCTTTAAGAAAACTGTTATTTTTCCCTATCTATTTTTCTGCTGGTTGAAAGATTCCACTGTCTATATATTCTGAAGACTTTCTGATGAATCATAAACCCCACTTTGTACTCTAATTACAAGTCAAGATGCAATGATCTGTTTTCTGCCTGTGAGCATGGAAAAGTACAGATTATTGGAAGCCAAGCTATTGGAGGAAAAGCTGGGAAACTGAATTCTTCCAAAGTGTGCGGCAGAGAAAGCATGTCAGATGGTCTCCCTCCTGTGTTTCTGCATGTTCTATGGTCTTTACAGCATCTCCAGGCCCTTAATAAAAGTGCAACATTGCCACCTACATATTCCAACCTCTCTGTCCATGCAGAGCATAAATCCATGAACTACATTTTAATTATTATTAAACTACATACTTATCCAAAAAATTATCTCAAAATAAGCTATTCTAAAGAATCAAGAAGCTTAAACCTAATTTAAATGCACATTTGTATTGTATGAGGTCTATACAGGTTTCCATTTAATGATGGAAGCTGTTCGTAAATTACAAAAAACATTTCAGTACCCCAATTATAAAACTGCAAGAAAAAAATAGGGGGAGGAGAGGGAGAGTGGAGCAAGTGCACACAGACACCTTCCCTCATGACTGTGATTCTTAGTGATGGTATGTTTTAGAGAAACCACCCTGAATACTCACTGATTCTTTGTGTTGCATTTTGTTCTCTGTATTTTTTACCTGTCTAGCTGCTGTTGATCTGGCTAAATTAAATGAATTTGAAAGCTGAATTGAAGCAGAGGGAGACTGTTCCATTTAGAAGGCTTTAAAAAACTTTTCATAATACTCTTTGCATTTGCCAACATAACTCCATATCTAGCTAGTCTGTGTAATATTTTCATAAAATATTGTCTGCTTGATGTGTATTCATTTGCTTATAACAGTGTTTATTTTGTGGCTGAACGTTCCCAGACAACCTCTGCAGTTATAGTTAATTTTTCCCTTTTGAATCAATTTTCTGAAATTTAATTCATGTTTCAGCTGTCATTAATACCAATTGAAGTTCTACTGCAAGGAAGTAAAAATGTTGTTTGGTAAGAGATATTCTGACACATTATCATCTTTATATTTGATTTTTAAAGACCAATTTTAAAATGTGACTGATATTCAAAAACAATCATCTCTCCTCTTGATAAACCATTTTTTATTTTTGGTAAGTAAACCACCTGGCTATTCCCAGTGCCTTTGAGATAGTTGTTCTATATTATTGCTTTTAATTAGTATCTAATCTAACAAAATCACTGTAATTTTACATTGTAATGTTTATTGATAAGATTAGGGAGTTGTTATATTGCAAATATTTATTAGTAAATATGTAAAATTATATCTTTACCAGCTGAAAAATATTCTATGGTATGAATTCCTGAACTGAATAAATGAGTTGCATATGCTATGGAATCTATAGCTTAATTAAAGCTTTTAGTAGCAACGGTGCTGTAAGCATAGCAAAGAAATACAATTAGGCTCTTGAGAAGTTTAGTTCAAATCTGTTTCTTTTTGTCTACTTTAACAAGTAACAAATAGCATCAGCATTTATGTTATTATGCAAAAAATAACAACCCACAAACCCATCCCTATTTCCTAGTCTTATTTCTGTATCAATAGTAGCTGTATTTTGAATTATTTCACCTCTTAAAATAATATTTAATATATAAATAACCATGTTTATATTTAATGCTTGGCATTTCAGGGGAAAAGCTTGGACATGTTTGTTTGGGGGTATTTTGGGGGTGTTGTTTTGTTTTTCCTGCCTGGACCATTCTCTAGGAGAAGCTTCTTCAGAGATTGTTTAGGAATTTGAATGGAGGAATAAGAAACTTTAATGTAATAGTCACAGCTAATACTTAGAGTTCAATATATTAATATGTTTGGTTCTTGACTCAAGCAAAGGTGGATTTTTTTTATTTTTGTTTTTTCCCCTGTGAAGATTTTAGCAGATTTTTAGTATTCAAGCAATTCCAATAATGAAAAAATGTCCCTGTCAGTACTCTAAAGACACCCAAGGTGCAAATCTCCCATCTAGCCTCTTTCTTTCTTACTCTGTGATAGTGAAATAGTGGTTAATACCTGCTGTATATCTCACAAGCTTCACTACAAGCTATAAAACACCTTGACAGCTTAATGGATGTTTAAAAAAATGTTAAGATAATGGTGAAATATTCCAAATATTTGACACTGTTTTCTTGTTATGACTGGTCAAAAAAAGTATATATAAACACTTTCTGACTGTATTTACTTACCATTTCTTGTCTGTATGCATTCAAATTTGATTGTAAATTCAGCTGTAAACTCAAATTCACCTTTAAAGCACCCTTCCACAAATCTTTATCACAGAAAACTCGATTACTTGACTGATTATGCTTTGAATTACCCAGTTTATACCTTGAATTAGTTTATTTAATTTGGGTTAATTCCTCCTCTTTGTTTTTTGTCACTTCAGTTTCCTCTCCTTCCTTTTCCCAGTTGGTTTCAGTAAACCCATTTATTGTTTTTGTATATGCTCAAATACCAGGAAAAAACTTTACTGCACATATTTCAATAATCTGTAAGTTTAAAATTTATATAAATCAAGCAATAAACTAACAGATTATCTCTCTTTACTAAGGTGAGAAATGTTTTGACAACTATAGAAAATATCTGGTTCTCCTGATTAAAATTGTATTTAATAAAACGCCAAATCAACCAATAAAAACTCGACCAATCAACCAACCAACCAAAAAAAAAAAGGCAAAAAAACCCACAACAGAACACAAAAACCCCAACAAAACCCATATCATCAAATAGTAAAGTAAAACTTGTATCATTTTGAAGTTACATAAATGTCAAAGCATTACTGCCATATGATGCGTCCTATGGTACAACATAGTTAGTCATAGTTAAGGTCCTCACCTGGACTTTAAAAGATGCAAAGGAGATGAAAGAATCAAATCACTGTGTGCTTTTCCAGATGGTGTCTAGCATCTTGACCTAATCTTATGTTTAGGAGGTATTTCCCACAAATGTGTAAAAAATCTGTATTTGCTTATCTCCCCCTCTCTGGCACACGTACTAAACAGTGATGAAACGAGAAGCATTTTTATTGGTTTCTCATACAGATATTACAGCTGTTTCTGTGCTATGAGAAAAGAAAGTAATTTAAAAACTTTCTGCATTGCCTCTGAGCAATGTGAACAACCTGTAGGAAATTGATGAAGAGAGAAAGGATCCCTGTTTCACTTACTGTAGTAGTAGGCAGGAATGACAGCTGATAGTTGCAGTATGGTGTTTTCAAGGCAGTAGTGCATTTTGTTCTTTGTTCATTTGTTTGGTTTTGGGTTTTTTTTTTTTTTTTTTTTTTGTTTGTTTGTTTTTGGTTTTTTTTTTTGGTTCCTTTGGGTTTTTTTGTTTTTTTTTTTTTTTTTTAATAGTTATAAGGGGGGGAGGTTGTGGCTTGGTTTTCTTGATGTGATTATTTTAGTTTTGATTGGTTGGTTTTGTGGGGTTTTTTTGTTATCTTTTGGTTTTGCTTTTGCTTTTTTAATTAGAATTTCAGTCATGCAAGTTAGAGATATATTTTAGTGGAATGCTCATAAAGTTAGGTCCCTTTAGTAAGAATCAAATATATACCTAGAATACAGGTTTCATGTTCAAGTTATTTATCCTACCATTAGCTGGTTTAGAGTTATAGTGACTCTTGGCATGGAAGCAATAGTTGCTCTTCAGAATATGCTACACATTCTGTGAACTATCAATTTCTTACAACAGATTCACCTTCTGTTAGGATTCATTTCCAGTCAGTGCTGATCATTCATCCTGCAGTTATCCATCTCATTATCAGAAACTAAAATCTACTGATATTGTTCTCAGAAAGGCCTTGACCCATGCTTTTACTGCCTCTTTGGAAAACATCTGAGACAGCTTTTATGCTATAGATATCTTTCTTTTCTTTTGGCCACACATAGGTCCCTTGATCTTCTTGAATTCAAATAGCAAATGTCCTGCTTCTGTGCTGAAGGCTGCAGAAGGGGCAGGTTTCTCTCATTGCAACAAAATTGGAGGTTTTGACCCCCTCTGAGCTGAGTCTGGTAGAATTTAGCAGCTAGAGTACCTGCTGAAGAGGCAGACGTGCCAAGCATTCACTAAACTGGAAAACATACCTTGTTGTTTGTAAATAAATGGGGAAAGGCATACTGGCATCATTACCCTCAAAATTATGAACTAGAAAGATGCATATGGTCCTAGCAGTTCACCTAGGCTTTCTTAAACTGTCAGTATTGCTCTTTGAAAGCAGAGCTCTCAGCTGGCACCAGTTCTCTGACACAAGCACAAAAAAACAGTCCTGCCCTTCTAATGCAGGCTGCCGAACCCGGGACAACATTCCTCTGTCCTTACCAGCATTTCTGGAGAGCAGATTTAGCAAAGCTATTGTTTGTGACTGAAGGCTTTGTGCTAATAAACCTGAAATAAATTTTTAAGAACATGTTTAGATAACATTGCTGGATTTATGCTGTGATGCTTCTTTTCTTTGTGCTTGTCTGAAAACTACTGTTTCTGAACATGTTCACCTTGTGTTTCACAAGTCAGATATTCTCTTGGGTAACTGTTATGATGATAAAATCATTAGGGTGCTACATTAAGGATGAACTGGATCCAGCATCTCACCCAGCAAAGCACAGAGCAGCCTGCTCAAACTGCATTCTCTAATTCTCTTTTGCTTTCTCCACATGTGCCTTGCTCAGTAAGTACTGCTTGTAATCTTACAGCTCTGTATTTCACAGGTTTTTTTTTTTTTTCCATTTGCCCCCTCATATATGAACATGCAGTGAAAATATTTTATGAACATTGAAAAGAAAAAAATATTTCTTTGGATGTTTTTCTAAAACCCACAGAACATGGAAATATGTACATTTCATTGGAAGGGAACACAGCACAGTAGTAGTCGAATGATTGAATCAATCTGAATGTGACAGTACATTACAAGGCTAATCTAACACTGCTGTGTGCTAATCAGGATATTGTTAACTGCATTTACTAATTTCAAGTTTATTTTTATGTGGGAAGGGCACTGGCTTTATTTTATGTTCTCTGCACCAAAAAGAACCCCCATAAACATCATGAGGAAAAATAAAATTCATATCAACACTTAAAGCTTTTTCAGATCTCACATTCAATCCACACTGAAAGGTGATACAACAGAGGTGTGTGTATATATATATGTATATACTATTCTAAAATTCTTTAATGAGGGTATTAATCTTGTCCTTCCAATAGTTGCTTCTCACTCGACCTCTCTTGGTAGGACTTGTCAGTATAGTTGTCAAGGCTTAGTTAGACAGAGCCTTGGGTGGCATGGTTTTGTGTGAGGGGTCCCTGTGAATGATCCCCATGGCAGGGGGGGTGGAACTAGATGATCTTAATGTCCTTTCCAACCCTAATGATTCTATGATTCTATGATTCTAATGTGGAAGGATGGGACTGCTGGTGTGTGCAAAATTCTTTTTTATTAGTCTCGCACCATCACTCTGGTTATAGATTTAGCTGACATTCAGTGCAATTCCTGAGTGTACTCCCTAAGTGGTGACTTATGATATGGGTTGAGTCCTAAGGAAGTGGGTTTGGAATTATTCGATCAACACATGTCCATATGGTAGGACCTATCCACATGTGTCTTTTTTCTTGTAGACTGTATTTACAGTTATCTTCAGCAGCTTGAGAGTTAAGTGACTACCTAAACGTATTATAAAAACAACTTCTATGCAGCCTCACAGAATCTGAGTGAATGATTACAGTCATTCTTAGTCTTCCTCTTAGAGCTCAGTTTAATAAATTCCTTGGGATGGGTTGTCTTAACCATTGGCTCTTTTATTTTTGGCTCTATTCTTTGCATTTTCCGTCACTGATAACCCAATATACAAACTCTGCTTTGGAGTGCTATGCTATCTAGAACTAGCAGGACAGATCCTTCTGCATTTCTGCTAGCCTTCTAAATTGCTGTTTCTGTTTCACAATCTACAACAGGTCCTTCGCTGACACATTTACCGTTCTTTGTCCTTGCATACAGGGTTTTTTTTCTTTATAGAAGTTATTCTTTACTTGACCACTGTACGACGCTATATTTAAATTAATTGCTTTACTTAATATTTGTATTAGTTTCTCTTAGTTTTATAAATTGAATGCACTATGTTTCCTGTCTCTTCTTGTAATTAAATAAACTGCAATTTCATTTTCAATTATGCATATTGAGTCCAGAAATGTATTTCCAAAGCCTGATAATCCATTTCTGCCTATTTATCATCTGGCATTTCTGTGTTTGAGTCCCTCATCTCAAGGAGTATTGTAAGTTTTCATTGTCACATTTTACTCAGGAATTGCAACTTCTTAATACTATATAGAATTATATTGTTAACGCTTTGCCTTAGGAACCTTTGAACACAAATCTTCACAGTTGTATTTAGGTGTCTTATCACTTCCTATTTCTTACCTTTGTTTAGCCATATCAGAAAGATATGTGTCCTAGTGGCTTGAATCAAGTTTGGATTTAGATTAGTGGTACATTCAGATATAGAGATGGGTGTTAGAAGGCATTCATTTTGCTTATTCTCCTATTTTTTCATGCCAGCAACATGATTGACTTGGGACTAATGTGCTTTCTGTTTGGAGCTCTGACTTGAAAAATAAAGGTATTTATCCTGAATAAAGATCTCTTATCATTCATCAACATCCATAAGACTTCATTGAACACCTACCTACTCAGCTATCAAAATGCAAAACATAAGTTATAAAATATCAATAATTTTATGGTCAGTGTTTGATCTTTCTTAGAGGCAATATGCTGTTCCTTAAAGTATGTGCTATTATTCTACTTTTTGCATAATCATCTTCAGCCTACCTCTTGCTTGCATGCTTTACCTAGTAGAAGAGTTTCATTTATTCTTATCTAGTCAAGAACATACATTTTTTTATTACTCTGAGAGGAAGTTATTTGATCTGTTGGTGGAACAGATGATACAAATTACTTCAGAAGCTTTCATAACCAGTGTTCCTGACATCCTTTTTTTCTGTGTCCTTTCTTTCCTCAGTGTTTGAAGTCGCTGAAGGTTAAGGGGATACATAGAAAACAATTCATATATACAGTTGTGTCATTCAAATTTCAGTATGTGTTTTATATATCTAAGAGTGAATATTAGATATGTAATTTGGCTTCTGAGTAGTGCGGATTATTGTGGGGTTTACTACAATATCATAATGAGGGGTTGCTGCATGTGTGATCCTCTTAACCAAGACCCGTGATTGTGAGGATCATGCAGTTTATGGTGCTTAAATGAATAATTTCTTTAGTCAAACAAAGTTAGGTAGTAACATGTTTAAAGCTACTGTCTTAACAGATGAGTGAGTTTGTACATTCTCAAGCATTTGGTCAGTGGCTAGAGCCTTATATAAAATACCAACTTTTATAAAGTCTACTTATGAGTTTGCTCAGTTAAGTGACTAAAATATACATAATATATTGTTATATAAAAGATAATTTGTTTATATGTAGTGATGGATTAATATAATGTATCACATAGTTTTGTGGTTACAATGCCTTGTGAACATGTGTTTCTCGAACGCATGTTTAATGTCATTAATATTTTAAGCCATCTGAAACCTTCAAACCTATATGCAAATGAAGCTTTACTTTAAAGTGTGACCTAGATTTATGTTGGCATAAATAAAACTGAACACCTAGTTTATTCAGTCTTTCTGAGGGTTTGTTTTCAGTTTGGTTTGTTGTTGTTTATTTGTTTGTATTTCTTCCACTCAGCTTGGATGATGTTGGAATTGCACACAGATTTTATGAGAATTCAAAGAGTGATACACTACTGATACCAATCAGTTTTTAAGTTACATTTGATGACAACATTTAGTCATGTATCATACAAAACAGTGGAGCAAAGGAACACTTGGCTAACAGCAGATGTTTTTATCTGTGTAATGATTGGCATTTGAACTAGAGTGTGAAGGGATTAAAGACTTCCATAAAAGTAGGGAGCAAGGTCTATCACTCCCTAGCTTTATGCAAATGAAATAGAGATTGGCGGAAACTGGAAAAAGCGAATATTAGAATAGATGGGTGTACATTGCAGTGCATATTGTGCCTTTGTTTTGCTTTCATACTCATCACATGTTTGACCTCTTTTTCTATTTTTGATATTGTATATCAAATTTTTTAGAACAGCATGTACTTAGTCCTTAACTTGAATGAGAATGTTTTGGTTTAGGATAGCATTAATGGGAATTGCAACTGAAAACACAGGCTTTCCCGTCTGCTTTTAAAATACAGAAGCTTAGGTTAGTTTCTTGTACTGTTTTAAATTCCATCTTTGTGGAAGGTTTTAAAGGAATCTTGGCATTTTTCTTTTATCAAAGCAAATTAGCTTCTAGAGTTGACATGTCCTCATTCACTTTAGCATTGACGCTCTGAAGTGCTTTCAGTAAAAACCATTAGTATACTCCTCATTAAGGCTACATAAAAAATCTAAGAGTTCTCAGTGAAAAGACTTACCTTCCAAAAGCGAAGACCCTCTTAGAACTTTGGTTTTTTGATTCTTTCGGTTTTTTTCTGTGTGCATATATTTTGTGTATCAGAATAAATTGACCTTTCGCTCCAGAACAATGTTTATATTTCTTCACTTGCTGTCAAAGTAAAATTAAAAGTGAAGGAAAGGGACCTCAAGAAAATTGCCATAGCACAAAAGTTCCATTTAACAGATTTCTCAAAAAGCTAATAATGATAACTTAGGTGCTTCTCCTGTTGTCAAAACTTAGATCTACAAATTAGAGGGTATGTTTTTCCTGTCCTTGCTTTCTTTTTAAGTCTAAGTCTATTTTCATCCATTTTTTGTAAGTGTTGTATGAAGTTGAGAGGTATGGTACTATTGTATTTTTTTGTAAGTTTTGGATTTAATGTTTTATTTTTCTATATTTGATTGAAAAAAAACTTCAGTACTAAAAATACTGGATTGGAAAGGATTTCCTGTGTACTGAAGTCTAGCCATGGGCTGTCATGTGAACTGATATAATAGAAAGCATTGCTTTATCAAGTTCCATTTAAAAGTACAGCTTTTCTTGTATTTCTACCATCTCTGCTGTCCTTTGTAAGATTATAAGAGGCCTGTTGTCAGCTTAAATTTATTTATGGTCAATGTATACACATTTGTTTCTATGCAAGTATTGTTGTTTAGTTAAATAGTCTATCTCCCCTGCAGCCCTTGTGTCTTCTCAGCTCCTGCACTTATAAAAGAGTAATCATATCCCCTCTCATTCATCTTTTTGCTGGAATAAGGAAGACCTTATCTAGCAAAAAAATCTTTGTCTGGCTTTATCCAGTGATAAAGAAGGTTCCTTTTTCTCCTTATCATTGATAGCCCTTCTCTGCTGCTTTTTAAAAATATTTATATAGCCATAAGCAAGGCTTTTTTTTTTTTTTTTTTTATCGTTCATGTGAGAGAGCAATAAAATTGCACAGTATAGTGAACTGTGAAAGTGAAAACTGCATTTTTATTATAACCATTATGCACACATATTTATCTGGGTGTTTTGGAACAGGACACCTGCATACCTGTTTGCATTTTTCCCTGCCATGCTTTCTCACAGAGGTTAAACTTAACTTTTGAATGGCATCATGGCATAGTTCTATAAGGATTTCAGCACTTAAATCTATAAGGATTTTAGTTACCCAACCACCAAATAACACTTTTTTACCCTTCTGTTTTCAGAAACATGATCACTAGTAGAGCACTGGTAAATACTCATAAAATGCTCTATTTGCCATCTTCTCAGACATACTGAAAGCTGTTAATGGTACATTTGTTGCAAAAATCATAATGTTAAATCAGTGCAATATTTTGACACAATCTTGTTATCTTTTTTACCCCTAAAAAAGAGGTGTAGGAAGCAATTAAGATAGTTCTTGTTTTGATATGTTTGTTTGTTTTCCTGTGTTTGTTTTGGTTTTGATTTTTTTTCTCTGGCATGTAATAATGGGAGGCTAATATAGCAGTGAACTATAAAAGCATTTTATATGGGCTATTATTTTGAAAAGCACCTTTGCAGTTTTCATAAAAAGTCATAAGACTGCATCTTGGTAGAAAAAAAGGGAATTAGATATAGAGAAAGAGCCTAAAGGAAAATTTTATAATTTTAGTATGATACCTTATTGGGTAATAAATAAGGTGTCCTTGTAGACAAGTATCGCAAGCCTGTGCCTTCTGAGACTTGTTTTAATGGTCCCTGCTGGTTTATAATTTATGCAGTCAGAAGTTAATGTGAGAAAATGCTATAATAGCACATTTTAACAAGGAAAAGAGGAAGTTGAGCTGCAAAATATGCATAATAAAGATTATTTTTTTACAACTGTCAGAAAATTTATATTCATGACTAAATTAGTTTCTAATAAATTATGCATAGCCTTTATGAAGTTAGTGAAAATATGAACCATATTGCTGTAGATATGTTACCATGACCAACTGCTTTGTAAATGTTTCTGCAAACCATTGTATTTTTCTTTTCTCTTATACAGTTGGTATAAGCATTTATTTCTATTCTAAAGGTATTCTTTCTTAATTCAACTTAATATTTTTAATATCTTACTTAAAATGCTTTTGTTTAATTTTCTTGGGGTGTATGGGTTTTGTGAGGTTTGTTTGCTTGGTTTTGAGAGTATGGCTTTCAAATATTCAAGTTCCAAGATGAGCTTTAGTACTTCCTGTAATTAAAGTTCATATTTAAACAAAAACAAAACCAAAAAATACCCCTAGGTTATATTTTAGTTGCAAAAAAAAAAAAAAAAACCAACAGAAAAAAAGGTGTGGGGGAAGAGGGTCAATATCCCTGTATCCTCTTTCAATACTAGTAGGTTTTTTTGTTTGGGTTTTTTTTGTTTGATATTTTGTTTGGGGTTTTTTTAAGGCTAAACTGCCTTCTCCAAAGACTTGTCTAAATATTTCTTAATTCATTAGAAACTGGTGTCTATCTTTTAGATGACTAAATTCGACATATCTATCCCCTTTAATTATCTCAACGGCATTCAAAAACCTGCTTACACTCTGCATAAATATCTTCTGAATAATCCCAAGGTTTTATGGAGAAATAGCTGTGGCTTTACCTGCTAATGACTTTTCACTTTTGCGTGACCACCTCTTGAGTGATAAGAGAGACTCCAAGTGCTAGTTCTTATTTCTTAAAATTTTTGAAGAACTCTTTCTTATGGTTTTAGGCATTCTAGTGACATATTATTTTCCATTACGTACTTTGCCTTTTCAAAAACTTTTTAATATAATTTTCATAAATATGATATTATTTTAATTCAGTTTTGAATAGCATGTTTCATCCAAAAGTAAGAGGCTTGGTTTTTCAGATATTTTTGGGGGGAGCTTGAGTTTTTGTATTTGTTGTTTTGTTTTGATTTTTTTGTTTGTTTCTTCTTCAGGTTGCAACTGACAATAACACTGCATTTCAAAAGTGGTTCTTCCACAGGTCACTTAACAGGTTAAATTTGCCAGGACAGAAGCCATTTCATTTGAATTCTGTTTTGATTGCTGAAACCAAAGACAGAGAATTCTCTCTCTTGCAGCAAAATGGCTTATGCAGACTTGTGGACTTGGCATGGATGCATATAGAAGATATACATAGAAGGCTAGAAAATTATTCTAATAATGACAATAGACAGTGTCCTCTGTTCTGATTTTCTGCTTGTTTGGGTTATCATTATCAAGTACTGAACTGATGTTCCTAACACTGTGACGTTCCTAAGGGAGGGATGGTATTCCTAACTCTAATTTAATTATTTAAGCCTCACATATAACTTTGCAGAAAGATATGCGTTTTTGTCACAGGGGCAAAAAAAGTTTACAATTTTTTGTAATTCTTAAAATATGGTTTAGTTTATATCAGAGAGAAGTGCTAATTGAGATACTAAAGTGGGAGGAGTTAGCTCTTCCACCATTGAATTCTGAGAATTCATCCTGTATTTATTAAAACAAATTAAAATCTGAGAAGTATATGGATTCTAGGGGTAAAATTACTGTCTACTCAGAATTCTATATTTAATTAACTCCATTTTGCTGTTGGTATATAATGCACTTTCATTTAAAATACAAATAGATTGTGATTATGCAAATAAACATAAAAAAGACGTACTGAAAAACTAAACATTGCTAGGGAAAATAGGTAAAGGGACTTGGGGAGATGAAGAAAAGACTTAGTAAATGGTATTTTCAGGGAATTTTCACCCAATATTTTATTGTTAGAAAAATATTTGTGACAGGGAGAACTCTGCCAACATCTGTCAATCTGAGGAGATTCTAGAATGTGTACTTTGACTTTTCAGCTCTTTTTCAGCAAGGTTTTAGAACAGAACATTATGCAACACATAACTGTGTCTTTTTTGGAATGTGGATTTTTGACAATTCCAGTGATAACGCTGGTAGCCCAAAATAGCCATACTGCACAGCCTACTCAAACAGCAGTTCCAGTGGATTATAGAGCATTTTTCATATAATGAACAGAAGCATGATTTCCCCCAAATATAAGCAGGTAATGTGACTTGTGTGAATATTTTTGGTTGTGCTCTGGGGATATCTTTGGAGGTCCGTTTGGGGGTTTTTTGGGTGTTTGTTTTTTTCTGTTCTGTTTTTTCGTTTTTGGTGGGGTGTGGGTTTTGGGGTTTTTTTAAATACTTTCAGGAAACTACCTTTTGTTCAAAGAAGATATTCAATTGAAATTCATACTTCTTGTTGTTTTCACTCCATTATTTGACATTACATCAAGAATAGGTGTGTAAGATATATCATTCTCAGCAGCTACACAACCAGTTAGGCAAAGTCAGTGAGAGCTGAAGAACTCAGGGTTTGGTTTGGGAAGGATAAAATATTCTAATGTAATTTTGGTGGAAGAGGGAAAAGATTTAATAGTATCATATAAAATCAACATCAAAATAGTTATGCTAAGAGAATAAAGTTAAGAAACAGTGTGGTTTAAAAGCACAGGTCAGAGTAAACACCAAAATGTATGCAAAATATTTATTATAGCAAGATATCTATGAAAGTGGGTGTATTATGGTAAAGGAAACATAATCCCTTTGGAATGAACACTCTCATGTCTGAGTTCAGACAGTATTTGATGTAGGCATGAGAAAAATTTCATAACATAGCTTCAACCTTATTTCTGCTTATTTCTGCTCTTCTCTAATAGCTGTGCTTGAACAAATAAGAGTGATTTCTGTGAGTGGCATTGTTCACGGGGCTTTTTGGCTTATTTTTTTTTTTTTATTTATTCTTGATGCAGAGATTTTTCTAGTGTTTTTTTCCATCAACTGGAAAAAAAATACGCACACACACAAAAAAAGAAAGAGTAAGTGAAGACAGTAGACTCTTACTAGAGTAGTGCATAGAAATTAAGAACTAAAGCAGACTTCACATGTAAAGAAAAAATTAAGGCAAATATAAGAGCAACATCTCAATGGTAAGACAAGTCATTACCATCATAGCTGGATGTTGTTTTAAGTGTTGTTACCTGCCTATGTGCTATTTTTTTTCATTTACCTGTCATATAAAAGGAGGCAGCAGTGTTTGGAAGGAATTTGGTGTTATGGACAGTATAAGGAAGAGCACCGAATCATAGAATCACTGAATGATTTGGGTTGGAAGGGACCTTTAAGATCACCTAGTTCCAACTCGTCTGCCATGGGAAGGGACACCTTCCAATAGAATGTAATCCAGCCAGACACTAGAGGTGTCTGTACCCACATATCACTTCAGATACAGAGGATACTGAGTACTGAGCTTGAAACACAAATATTATCTCATATTTGCCCTACTGTTCATATCAATGCATGCTGAAACATGCTTTTTTGTAAGAGGAATGATAATTCCTTGTCAGGAGATTGGTTCTAATGTGGGTCAATTATTTCTTACAGAAGTTATGCTAGTTTATAGGAAATACAGCCTCAAATTTAATTGTGTCATCAGCATCCTAGGAATGGAAAGTTGTCATATTACATAATTTTAAAAAGTGCTTAAGCATGTAAGATTAACTGAATATCTGACTCAGGTCTGATTAAGCAAAAATGCCTTCAGAAGCTTAGTAATTAAGTACTTACTGTCTGACTACCTTCACATATTTGTTTCTCAGTTCCTCAGGTCTCACCTGTGAAATGAATATAACAGCATTTCCAAGATATTAGGAGGAAAAAATAGATATAGATAAAGATGACAATGCAAGGATTTACTTTTATTTCCTGAAGGACCTTTTGATATTCCATTCTGTACTGGCCTTGGGAACTGTCTGAATTAATGCAAAATTTATGTAAACTGAAACACTTCCTTCCACCTATGAGTCTTAAAGCTCGTACACCATTTGCTTAAAATGACTTAATGCAGTACAAGTATTACTAACATGCAGGAGATGTAGATATGTACAAACTCAGTGCTCACAACAAAATGAGGCTTTAAGCTGTTGTTCACAGTCTGGATTTTACAAACAAAAGTAAATCATGCTGAAGATAAAAATAAACAGTCACTAGCTGAATCTGGTTTAACTTGATTTAGTTTGTTTGAATTAAAAGTAACTTCACTAACAGGTAAAATTACACCAGTATGAAACTCATATTAGTAAGCTCAGGATAGTCAGCTAAATATGTGTGAGTGGAAAGCTCATTATGCTTACAAATGAAGAGCAGACTGATAAAGGAAAGGGAATGTAGGAGAGAGAATTCCTTTTGACATTGCTTCTTTCTTCTTGTCAATTATAATCATTAATTGGTTATATCTAGTAAAAAGCACCAAGTATTTAAAAAATTATGGTGACTTGAAGTATAGTATGGATTTGAGGTTTTCTTTTTGGGGTGTTGGCATTTGGTAGCTTTGCTATTTCACAGACTGAAGACTGCCTTGTAGTTTTCCTGTCACAGCAAGACTAGTCTCTGAGTTGACCTTCTCTCAGGAGACACTGAGAGAATATAAATTATCTGACAGGGATCTTGAAGTGACCCATTATGTTGGACCTGATAGATAAGTGTAGTTAAACTAAAGCCTGTCACGTAAAACTAACCAAAAATATAGGTAAGAATACAACAGTATCTAAGATCAGATGTACTTAAATGTGATTGGTAGGTGTTATGGTTTAAGCCATAAATCAGCCACGCAGTTTGTTCACTCACTTCCCCCTTTTTCTTCCCTCTGCTCCTGGAGGGAT